>JAMXDD010000001.1:22999250-23133671 GCA_024733475.1 Syzygium grande
AAAGAGTGCCATGGCACATCATGACCCCCTAGACCTGGTAATCTCCCAAGCTGAGCGAATAGAAAAATTACTAGATGAGTGGCCTAGCCGTGAAGAATCTATCTACACTTACCGTGTCCAGCAATATCTTGGCTTCGGGCCGGGGAGTTCATAGTATTGAGGACATTAGATTCTTGCAGACGGATGTATGGAAATCTCTAATGGAAGAGTTTCGTGGAATACCCGAGCGGTAGATATCCCCTGTCCGTGAAGAGCTTGTAAAGGGGGGCCTTTCGATGCCAACAGTCATACGAGAAAGATGAAGTAGCTCCATTTCAATATTCCATTTGAATAATTGTTGGGCTACTTGGCGTAAGTCCGAGGATCTTCTTCTATACCCATGAGTAAAATGTCGGTTTGGGTATAACCCAAAAAATTTTACGCTTAAGGAAATTGGAGTAAATCCATTTACACCATAGGATTCTTTATCGTGAATAGTAACCATATGTGTTTGAGCATTGCTGCTCGGTTAAATTCAGCCAATCTATGAATGCCTGCACCGCCTTCTTCCCTCGGGAGGCACACTACATTCCAAGGGACTTTGGCACCCCCAACACCTAAGTTTGGTCCTTTCCAAAGGAATTGTCTTGGAACTTGCTCAATCCTCGAGAGGACAGATTTGGGCAGGCAGAAAACACTTGCCCAATGAACATGGATGGCATGAAGGACCGACTTAATGAGTTGGAGGCGGCCCGCAAAGGACAGAAATCATTGAGACCATGAGCGTGCTCTAGCAGTTATGGAGTTCACCAATGAGCAGCAATCGGCCTTGCTAAGTCTAGATGCTATAACGGTACCCCAAGATATCGAAGGGAGCATACCTTCAAGGAAGCCGAAGGATTCCGAATAGAATTGTGTAGCTCCGTAGATCCACCCGAGAGGAAAATCTCACTTTTTTTTTTCAGGTTCGGCTTTTAACCCAGACTAGGACGAGAATAAATCAAGTCCTTCCTTGATAAGGTTGATGGAAGCCACGTTAGCCTCCGTGAGCGAGGAGTACATCATCAAAAAAAATAGGTGAGTTAGGCCACTAGCTTTGCATTGCCAAAAGAACTTAAAACCAAGATCTTTGAGACCGAGCATTGAGGATGCCGGTGAAAATTTTAATGACTAGGGTGAAAAGGTAGGGGGACATAGGGTCTCCTTGACGAATACCTCTACCACTAGCAAAGAATCCATGAAGTTCGCCATTAATGGCAATCGAGAACTTAGGAGATGTAACGCATTCCATGATAAGCTTAACAAATGTCAGAGGGAAGCCAAAGGTTTGTAAAACCATTTGTAGGAATCCCCAATCAAGAGTATCATAAGCTTTTTGGAAGTCTACCTTGATTGCACACTTGGGTAGGTATGGCTCATGGTGAAATCCAGCAAACAGTTCTTGAGCCAGGAGGATATTATCCCCAATTCTCCGCCCCTTAACAAAGGCGTTTTGGGACGGACTTATAAGAGACGGTAAAACAGAGGCAATTCTATTTGCCAAAATCTTGGTGATGCATTTATAGACCGTGTTGCAGCATGCAATTGGTCAAAAATTGCTCATAGCCAAGGCATTGGGGACCTTCGGCACTAGTGTAAGGATGGTAGCATTTGTCTCCTTAAGCAAGGATCCAGATTGGAAGAAGTCCTTTATAGCCAAAATGATTGAAGGGCCTACTGTATCCTAGGATGATTTAAAGAAATCCACATTAAAGCCATCAGGGCCCGGAGCCTTGCCCTTCGCCAGAGAGAACATGGAGTTGCGAATCTCAATGTCGGTGGCGTCTCTAACTAGAAACCAGGCCTGATCATCATTAAGGGCTCGCTTTCGATTCTGCCGTCATCATCGATACGAGAAAGGATCCGATTGTGGAGGTATCTTTTGTTAACAATTGTGGAGGTATTTTTCTCTTTTATTCCTTTTTATTTTATGTTTTTTCCATTGTGGTCGGGAGAGGGTCGATCTCACTTTGTTGTTGGGCAAGGTTGGCCTCACCATGGCTATGCTGGTGTGGTCGACCTCACCAACCCAACCACACAAAGGCGGACCTCACCCAACGATGGCAAGAGTCATGGTGACCTCGCCCCGTCGGCCACAATGAAAAGAAGTAAACAAAAAAAAAAAAAATTCATAATATTTTTAAAAAAATTATAAAATTGCCCATGTCAATATCAATGATGCCACGTGGGGCCGGTCGGCATCCACGTCGATGATTTCAAGCCAAAATTGATCAAATTGACTGAATTGGCAAATTATCAAATGGATTGCGACTAAATTAAGCAAATTAAAAGTTTCGAACTGAATTGGCATAATTGCAATAGATTTTGGAGTTTTTTGGCAATTTTTCCTAATATTTGATCTTTGTCCTTTCTAATGCGAAGAAAAGAAAGTTAGAGCATTTTATGTATCTTTAATATTACTTTGATGTCAATAAGGTGAAAAAGTGAGTCCACTATGAATTAGAGTATATCAAAAAATTTTGATTGCTTCAAATTCGAAGGCTCTTTTGTAACTCCATTTTAGCATAGGACTTCTTTGAGGGTGCTATGGATTCAACTAACCTTCCAATTTACGACATTGAAGGTAATAATTTCTTCAAACAGCTGAAGTAATGCTTTCACAATCAATCGTTATCATCCTCATATCAGAAGCAAAAGGTGGTGAGGGCACACACGAAAATCCAAACCCTATGTCAAGACCAAAACTGTAAATTCCTAATGCCTCAATTGTTATTTGCCACCTTTCTCACACACGATCAACCCCGACTATATATATATATATATATATGAACTGCTTCCCCGACAAGCTCTTGCCCTGAACCCAAAAATCAATCTCGAAAGCCCCGCTCTATATATATGTACTCCTTCCCCAACAAGTTCTTCCACCTGAACCCAACATCAATCTCGAAACCCCTGAAAAATGGCAAAACCCACACTAGATTTGATCCAAAACCTACAAAAGTTCTACAAATCAAGAGACTATAAACGTAGGGCGAAGGGAATGTCGTTCTTGGCATTCGTCTTCTCCGTCTTCTTCTACATCTCCATCTTCTACATCTTCAACCTATCCCCATCCCAGAACTTTAAGAACAGCAAGTTCTGGTTCTTCATTTCCAACACCCTCATCCTCATCATCGCAGCAGACTCTGGAGCTTTCTCCTCGTCAAGCAAGGAGAGGTGTGACGTCCTCTATGAGGAGTACCTTGCCCGCACTAGCCTAGCAAAAAACAATAGTGTTGGTGGGTTCGTTCCGCACCGGCATGATCTGGAAACTGTCCAGGAAAATGTCTTGGGAGAAGAAGAGAAGCGTGTAGTCTTGGAGGAAACAAAAGCAGTGGCTGACAGAGAGCCAGAAAGAGAGGCCGACTCAAAGCAGAGCGAAGAGGAAGAAGAAGAAATGACGAAGAAGAATGTTCCTCAAGATGATGATGCTGAGAAGCAAGTGGAAGTTAATGGCGAAGCAGGGAAGGAGATCGTGGTGGATGAAGTAGCAGAGAGTGAGACTGAGAACGCTAGGGAGGGAACGACTACCGAAGAGAACGATGAGTTCTCGAGGATGTCGGATGAAGAGTTGAACCGTAGGGTCGAGGAGTTCATTCGGAAGCTCAAAAGGCAGATTCAGCTTCAAGGGGTTTAAAGAAGAGGAGGGAAGAAGAAGGAGGAGGAAGAGGAGGAGGAGGAGGAGGGAAAGAAATTTGAACTCTTTAGGGTAGCGGTTTGTGCCGCCACCATTCATCCTACTGCAGAGGACCAAACAAGTAGATCCTGCAATATTACGACGAGTTAGAGACTTCCTGATCGTACAAGACCTCGGGTCGAACGCAGCGTTATTGGAGATTAGGACTTAGCCACAGGCTTTTTTTGCGTTACATATTTTTGTCACTTTATTGTGGTTTTTGGGAGTATGGTAGTGATCAGTAACCATCTAGTGCTGGCTCCTTTTGGAACTCTTGTGTAGAGTTGTGGTGTTTCTCTGTTTACAATTTATAGTGATTATAATTTATACTGTCTGTATAAAAAATTTTCACAAACTGTTTCTCAATTGTAAATTTTTATGTTTAGTGAGAGAGTGGACTGTTAAAATTACAAAATTAAGGATCGATAAGATGGCTTGTAGATATTATTTTCTTATATTAAATTAGACTACGCTATTTTTTGCTAACCGGACTAATTTGAGTTACGTGGTTTTCGTTGGTCAAAATTGATTTGATTAGGACATTTCCAGCATGAATCAGTTTGATGGAGACAAAAGCTACTCCTAACCCAGTTATCCAGCCAGTCCATTCAAAAGGCAACCACAAGCACATTTATGAAAAAAAAAAGTAAAAAATAAAATAAAATAAAAGAAAAACTAGCCCTGTTTGGTTCGCGAAAACCTTTTCAATTTGCATCTTCAGTGAAAAGGAACATAATTGGAAAACATGCTTGATTCATGAAAATAAAACTTTTAACATTAACATAATATCTTAGAACTTTATATGGTTGCATAACTTTTTAACGTTAAGAGGTGTTTTCGTGTTGCAATCACTATCAGACCGCATTCTACTTTGGAATGAAAATTTCGAAAACTGCTCTTTTTAGTTTTCAGTTTGTAGTTTTAAAATTAAAATCAGTTTTGCTTGTTTCTCATTTGTAAACAGATTTCAATTTGTGACTACACAAGCTTTCAGTACTATTTTCACGTTGGTTGGAAAACGAAGACAGAAACCTGGACCGGGTTTCGTATACCCAATAACCTATTATCCATGATTATGCAGTCTACTTATGGAGAAATTGCAACGCCCCAGAAGGCCACGCACAGCAACTATCATTTTCTATTTTGGTTTTATTATTTAATTTTGTTATTTTTCTAAAAACATGCAGCAACTCAAATAGTATAAGTACTAATCATCCCACACAAGATCAACATTTAGCTAATATATATGTATCATTACAACAATATCAAACATCGTTATCTTGAAACAAACATTCAAAAGAGAACATATTACATCATATATGTCTTGGAAATCCAATAAAGTCAGTGTTAACCCAAACTGTAGAGCTACACCTAATATACTCTACCGCAAAACCAAGTAAGGGGAAATACTGAGTCATGCTCTATCGATGATTGTCCCAAAGCTTATTGCAAAAGATAGATCCATCACTATTGATTTGTAATATAAAGGGGTGAGCCAGAGTCTAATTAATGAAATCTCCAGTTTTAAGGCAGGAGACTATCTTACCGCTTGACTGAATATCAAGTACAACAGTATAGAATTGACACAGTATGAAATATATGTCTGTACAAAATGATTATGTGTAGATGCATTAGCTTTTTACCATGATATGCAATTGAAAATGACTTGTCAATGTGACATAAAATTAGTCATCCAAACAAGCAAGCGCACACATATACATATACATAAACATATATTATACTTGAGTATTTAACCCTACTCATTTTTGTCGGGACTCATTTCGACTAACGAGGAAATGTCGCCACCAACTCATGGTAGACAAAATCATAAACTCATCTAGACACGCCTGAAGCCATCAATCACGGGTGATCTGTACATTGGCGAGGATCAATATAATACTATACAACCTGACAATGAGGTAAACCGGCATCAACCCCAACTGTAGAGCTACACCTAATATAAAACCCCAATTGTTCCCATTTCTAATCACATGTTCTCTTAAGGCATAAAATGTACTTAAGACGACATTGGTATGACTTTTTAAGCATACAAATGCCTCTTATCTTCAGTTTGCCTTAAAAAGAACATGTGATTAAAATAGAAGTTTTAAAACTTGTTCAGAATTGTTGCGCCGCGCTTTTTAGGGACTTTCGGAGTTTTTGGCGCTAAGAAGGTATTTCCATATAAAGGTCTCTCCTAGACCATACCTCACGTGACAGCAGATGGTAATTTCCTATTTGATCTAAGTTTTTTTATTTTGGAGTTGCCATTAGTCATTATTGGTAGGTAAACTAGAAACCTAAACGGGGCATGGAGAAATACCACGATTCTACGAATCAAAGATTTTGAGTACGGGACTTGATTACGCTAATGATCCAAAATTGAGATCCCTAACGCCCTTTCGGTACCTAAGAACGATACGATGCCTAACGTATCATACAAGTTTTCAAGGTTTACCCACAATTCTATCCATTATAATTGTGGGGAAAATCAATCAAGAATTAAATGCGCAATCAATGTCAATCAAATAAATCAATCCTACCGTGTCTCTAAAAAATGAAAATTAATCAAAACTCTAAAGGCCTGTTCATTTCATGATTTGTGTCTTTTTAGGTTTTAGGGTTTTTAGAGGTTATAACCCTGAATTTGAGATTTTCTAAAAATGTTACTTGGGCACTTCAAAAATTTAGATTTCACTTTCTAAGGTTGGCCATGTTGTTTTTGAACTATTCTGTAAATTTTGAAATTTTTTAATTTTTTTGGAATTGAATTTCTGAGAATTTCATTAATCGAGAATTGATTTTTATGATTTTGAAAAATTTTATGAATTTTCCAATTTTCCAATTTTTTAGATTTTTCTGAATTTTTCACATTTTTTATTTGTATTTTTCTGAAATTTCTTGATTTTTATGAATTTTCTAAAATTTTTGAATTTTTCTATGAATTTTCTAAATTTTTTTTTTTTTTGTGAATTTTCTATTTTCTGAATTTTTTCGAATTTCTAAATTTTTCTTGCATTTTCCTATTTTTTAGATTTTTATTATTATTATGTATATTTTTTAATTTTTCCCGTCGAAAAACAAACCGAAACGGGTCCAGTTCAACTGGTTCGGCTTGGCCAAACCAGTCGGCCGCCGGTCGTCTTCTCCGGCGGGCACGGTGCCAAAAAACAGCACCTTTTGGATTCAATTTTTTGAAGCATTTTCCCAAGCACTTGGTGTGCATGAATTTGGTACAAATGTTTCGAGGCCGCCCGGTTGGGGCCCGTCATCGACGACCTTCCAACGACTATTTTGCCGCTCCGATTGGTTCATTGCAAAGTCCATGTGTTCTACTTTTAATCTAACCTACTCAAAACACCGACAAATCGTTCGATTTGGTGACGAAAAACCCATTAAAAACCTAACTTGTCACCGACCTGAAATTGCATTTCCAAAATTTATGTAACTATCTTACTCACCTTAACCATCTAAATTGGTCAAAATAAATTCCAAATCATCAATCAAAGTCAATAAACACTAACTTGGGATGGCCTGTGTACCGGCAATGCTCCGCGAGGATCTCAAAACTCAATGAAGGGTTTCAATGGTGGATTAATTCGGTTTATGCATATTTTCAATAAAAATGCAAACAAACAACACTAATGTGATTATAAACAAGTTTTGAACATCAAAGTGCTAAAAATCATCAATGAAATCATATGAACATTCACTTTGGAACTAGAACTCAACTTTGGAAATTTTAGAAAAAAATTGATCATGAGCCAACTTTACCTTCTTGAATGTGTACAAATAGTAGTTTCCGGACTAATCGGGCGCCCGTGAAGTTGTTCTCACGATGCTTAGGCTTCAAATTGATGTCTTTAGTTCCATCGGAAAGGTTTGGACTTCTTTGGCTAGAGCTCGGTTTCGTGGCTTCATGGTCATTTCGCCATTGGTCACCCGAGGAGGAGATCCTCCCTAGATAGTCGATTTGCCGGCACCGTTCAATCGTGGCGCCAATCACTCGATCCGGGGATCTCCACTCCTCTCTCTCTCTAGATTTCATGCTCTTTCTCTTTGTTTCTCTCTCTTCTCTCTCTCCGGCATTTCACCGAGCACGTTCTATCCTATGATCAGTTTTTTTCTTGCTTTTGTTGATAAAAATTCCAGTCCAAAGTTGTTTCCACCGCCTTCCGATCGGGTTATAACCAACTTCCAACGATACCTAGAGATTCTCCTGTCCTTGTGTCAAACACATGTTTATTTGACCAGAGAAGGTTGGCAAAGTGGCGGGTTCATTTGGTTTTTCTCATGGGTTCATTGTGTTCGGGCAGGTCAGCGAGGAAGAAGGATTCTGGGTCGGGTCGGGTTGACCCTACCTGACCTAATAGGCCCGATTTTGTTTAAAAATCCAAATTAAGCTCAATTTCAATCGAATTTTCAAAATTAAACCCCAAAATTGAATTTCTCATCATATTTTGGACCCCGGATATGTGACTTTCTCCAATTTATGTCATAATCATATCCAAGATTCCCAACTTTTTATATTCGGTTATTAGGGTTTTATTCAATTCGATGTCTTAATGACCGATTAGGCAAAATTGGTGCCAAAATTGAATTACCCACATATGATTGGTGCCAAAATTGAATTACCCACATATGATTAACTCTAGAAATGATGGTCTCATGATTCGACAATTTCGTATTTGGCACGATTCCCAATTGTCGCGGCGGCGCTTTTTTGGGGCTTTTGGGATTTGGCGCTAAGGAGGTATTTCCGTGTAAGGGTCTCTCCCGGACCATAACTCACGTGATAGTGGATAATAATTTCCTATTTAGTCTAAATTTATAATTTTAGAGTCGCCATTAGTTATTATTGGTAGGTAGACTAGAAACCCAATCGAGGTATGGGAGAAATACCATAATTTTTACGAACTAGAGATTCCGAGTATGGTGACTTGGTTACGTTATTGATCCCGAATCGAGATTCCTAATGTCCTTTCGGTAGCTAAGAACAATACGATGTCTAATGTGTCATGTAAATTTTCGAGGCTTACCCACTAGTTCTATCCATTCTAATCAGAAAAAGAACCAAAGAAGTATTAAATGTGCAATCAATATCAATCAGATTAATCAATCCTAAATAGTCTCTAAAAAATGAAAATCAATCAAAATATCCCAAGCATAATGAAGCTCTAGAAGCTTATTTATTTCATGATTCACATTTTTAGGGTTTTAGGGTTTTTTAGGTGTTATAACCCCCAGTATTTCGAATTTTCTAAAAATGCCACTTGGCCACTTCCAAAAATTCAAATTTGACTTTTTATGGTTGACCACGGTATTTTTGGACCATTCTGTGAATTTTTAAAATTTTTGAATTTTTTTGAAAATTTCATTAACCAAGAATTGATTTTTTTATGATTTTCAGAAAAATTTTATGAATTTTTCAATTTTTATTGATTTTCTAAATTTTTCACATTTTTATTTGTATTTTCTGTATTTTCTGAATTTTATGAATTTTCTGAGAATTTTTGAATTTTTACGAATTTTCTGAAAATTTTTGAATTTTTATGAATTTTATAATTTTTATTTTTCTGTGAGTTTTTTTTTTTATGAAATTTTTGAATTTTCAATTTTTGTTATTTTTCTGAATTATTTATTTTTTATGAAGCTTTTCATTATTATTATTATTTTATTTTTTTTTCTCATTTTTATTATTTTTAAAATTTCTGTCAAGTGAACTAGGACCGACTGGTTCAACCCGGTTCGACTCGGCCAAACCGGAGTCGCGGGCCCCGGTCGCCGGTCATCTTCTCCGGCAAATCCGGAATAAAAAAAACGCCATTTTGACCTTTTTCGTTTAGGCATTTCCTCGAGCGGTTGGTGGGCACTATTCCAAGTTTAGTGTTTTCGAGGCCGTCGATTTGGATCGATTTTCGGCGACCTTCGATGGCCTTTTTCGATTGATTTTTTGATTTTGGATCTAGTTCGTATTACACTCTATCAAACTCGAATCGACTAAGTGGCGTTGGACCATCAGCGACGGAAAAAATCTCGGGCCGGAAAATACCAATTTGTTACTAACCTAAACCGTGCTCATTGAAACTGAAAATCTCTATTCTACTCGCCTTAACCGTTTAGTTTGGCTCGGATCAAGGACCAAAAACATTAAACAAAGTCAAGGAAACTAACTTGAATGGCCCTACAATACAAGAATGCGGCATGAGGGTACCGAGTTCCGGCGAGGAGGTTTTCATGCATGATCGACTCGATTTGTGCATTTTTAGTGATCCAAATGCAATCAAACAGCACAAAATGGGAGTAGGAACATGTTTTTAAACATCAAAATTTGAAAAAATCAACAATGAAATCACATGAGCATAGAACTCAATTCTGGAAATTTCTAGGAAAACCGTGACTATGAACAATTTTTACCGCTTCGTTCGATGATAAGAAGAAATTGTCGAATTGATCCGCGCCTATAGGGTTGTTCCCCGACACTTGTACTTTCCCCGGTGGTCTTGGCCTCACCGGAAGAGCTCGGATTGACTAGAAAAGGCTCGGTTTCAGGGGCCTTCAAGACCAGGTGAGCCGACTAGAATAGTGAGGGAGGTTTTGGCCAAACTCGATTTGTTGGTGCTCCATCAGTCTAGGGGCGGCACCGGATATTCAGTGGGAACCTCATCTCCCTCTCTCTCTAACTTTTCCTCTTTGATTTTGCCTGTTTTCTCTCTCTCTCTCTTAGATTTTAGTTGAGCACCTCTCCTTCGCAATGTTCAGTTTTTTTCTTTTCTTCATAGATTTTTCCCGCCCAAGATTTGTTCGAATCGATTTCCGATCGGTTAGATCGGTTACCAGTGCTACCGGAGATTCTCCAACTAGCCCGGTCGATTAAAACGTTCTAATTTGATCGGGAAGTCAAGAAAGTTCTGGGCACGGGAGATATTTTTTGGGCTTATTGTGCCGTGGGTGAGTCGGATAAGGAAGACAACCAACGCGGGCGGTTCAAGTTGACCCGGTAGGCCGAGTTGGTCTAAATTTGCCAATTAAGCTCAATTTTGACCCAATTTTCAAAATTAAACCCCAAAATTGAATTACCCATCACATTTTGAACCCAAATATATAATTTTCCCTAATTTTTGTCATAATTGTGCCCAAGATTCACATTTTTCATTCGGGTCAATAGGTTTTTATTCAATTTAATGTCCTAATGACCTAATTAAGAAAAATTGATGCCAAAATTGAGTTACCCATATCTAATTAACCCTAAAAATGATAGCGCCATGGTTCGACGGTTTCATATTAGGCACGATTCCCAATTTGGTTTCAAAATTCTTATTTTTCAATTAAATTTTGGATATTTTTTATTTTTATGTCAAATTGTGCAATTGGACCGACCATTATGTAATTCAAGGTCCCAAAATGATTGGTTGTGAAGACACTATGACTTAAAATGACTAGAAAAAATTTAATTGCATTTTTCGTTCAATTCGGGTTTAATTTTGCCCAATTTTGGGAAAAATATATACCGAATGAGATTTTTCAAAATTGATGATGTATTCATGAAATTGGATTTAAAATAAGACTAATGACTTTTTTATGGAATTTTTTGATTCCATTTGCTATTTTTTTTTTTATTTTCTCACATATTTTGACTAAAAGAAATTAACGAAAAATACAGGAAAATGATAAAAAAATATTTTTGGTTTAGAAATAGGTTTCTAGGCTTGGCCAAGATTCCCAGTCCTAATTTTGAGATTTTTGAAAATACGAAAAAAATGAGCAAAAATTAGATATCATGTTGTCCCAATTGTGAGGCTACACCTAATATACTCTATTGTGTAATCAAGTATGGGTAAATACCGAGTCATGCTCTATAGGTGATGGTCCCAAAGATTATTGCAAAAGATGGATCTATTGCCATAGATATGTATAAAGTGATTAGCCAGAGTGCAGTTAATAAAAACTCCAAGTCCAAGGTAGAAGACGATTTTACCACTCGACTCAATATCAAACACAACATTATAAATTAGACATGAGTCTGAAATATATGCATATGCAAAATGATTATGAGTAGATCCATTAGTTTTCTACCATGACATGCAATTGAAAATAACTTATCGATGTGACATAAATTATTCATTCAAATGCGCACAAATATTTATATATTATATACTTGAGTGTTTAGCTCTACTCATTTTTTGTCAGGATTCATTTGACTAGCGAGAAAATGTTGCCATCAACTCATCAGGAATGAAATCATAAACTTATCTAGTCGTGCCTCAGCCCATTGATCACGAGTGTTCTCTACATTAGTGGGGATAGATATGCCAACATAAACCTCATAATGATGGTGATCTCATATTCATTTTCTCTTATATTTTACTCCTTCAATGTTTGACCTCTTATCCATAACTAGAGGTGGCAAAATGGGTCTAGAACCCATATTTTAACTCATATTCAATGGTTGTAGGTCATACATGGATTGACTTAAGTTTTAAAAATAAACTTAAATGGATCATAAATGGGTAACCTAACATGATTAAGTAAATCATAAACAGGTCAATTTTTTTTTTTTTTAATTTTATGATTGTTAATTTTTATAATTTTATGAATTTTTATGACTTTTCATTTTATTTTTTCATTTTTAATTTTTCTTTTTCTTCTTCCTCGATTGGTAGCTAGCCATGGTGACACCCGGCAACATTTGGCGAGGCATGCCTCATTGACCTCTGGCGTTGGCGACCCGTTTGCCAATCGGTGAGCTCATCCCGGCTTGTCACTAGATGAAGAAGAAAGAAAAGAAAAAAAAAAAAAATAATTAAAATTTGATTTTTTAAAAATAAAAAATGATGAAAAAAAAAAAGTAAAATAAAAATAAAAAAAATTATTAAGAGTAGTACTCGAAGGAAAATAAAATTAGATTTTCCATACGAAATGGCAAAAAATATTTTCTAATTCATTTTTAGGTTTTAACCAAACATTGGAAAAATATTTCCATTTCCTTGGAAAATAACTTCCTAGAAATTTTTTTTTCAAAAATGATATATTTTTAAATTGAAAAAAAACCGAGCCTCAATTTTAAAAAAATTTATAAAAATTGTCCACTATATTTGTATTGCATGAAAGTGCTTTAGCAATGCAATTTTTTTTTAAACAATCATAGGAAATAAGCTTTCCTAGATTGGTTAAATGGATCGGTATGAATCAAGAAATTTACATTATGATTGCCACGCCCCGAACCCCCCGACGGGCTCGCAACACCCCTTCCCCGAGGTCATATTGATCGCGACGTCTCTAGGACGCGACCCCAAACAAATCACTTAAAGTCGAACTCAAAGCGGAAGCGAAATTTAAACAACTTAGACAATTAATAATAACAACGGGGTAGGACAAACGCAAATCAATAAACAAATAACATTAGCTTGAAAATCCAAGTATTCATACATTAGGCCTCTAGGGTTAAAATCCACCTTCGTCATAAAAAGGAATAGATGACCCGTAGATTACCGGCTGCATAAAAAGGGACTCTACCAAAAGGGACTTCTAAGGCCGGCACCTAGACGCCTTTATGGTGCCCAATCGGATCGGATCCTCAAGACTCCGGACTCGGCTCCATGGGCTCTCCGTCGGACTCGGACTCGGAGGGTTCGGCTACTACGGGTTCCGCTCCAAGTCGGACTCCATCGGCTCGGCTGGGTCAAGGCTTTCGGGGACGAACTCCGGATCGATAACTTCACCATCGGGAGGGACAACTTCCATTGGGTCCCAATCCCCTAATCCCCGCCACTAAACCTCTTTGGGGAACATCAAGCCCTTATATCGACTCCATCAATTCCCCGTCATTCTCTCGATATAGCTAAGCTAAAAACATCATGGGCTTCTAGTTCACGGTGCCTACGTCCACATACACTACACTAGCATGCCTATAGTACACCAGGTTCTCCCCACCGAATACTTCATCACCATGTGATCGATATGCTCGGGTATCTCAAAATGTCGAGATGGCATGATCAAGGCGGGGATCCGAAAGCGGTTATATAATAACCGTGAGAGCAGTCTCAATAAGCAACAACCTATACCCCCACCCACGCCAATGCGTACCCGGACAAGTCTAACATGCAATTCACTAGCCAATATAATCAATTTCACACGACATGCTTACCTCCCGCCTCGAACCACATACCAATCCTCATATATTAGTTCAAACATAATAATGCAACAATAGTTCACAAACATATCACAATCACTCATGCCATTGTACATACTTGCATTCAGCCAATCCAACCAAATACATCGCATTGGCCATGTGTCCAACCAGCTTTCTCACGACCAGCGTCAACACACCTAAGGTCATATTTTTCTCTCACGGACCACCGTTAACACGTCTTAAGTCCGTCTCACGGGCATCCAATCTATACAATTTAATCAATTCCAATGATCATTTGTCAATACGCCCTAGTTCAAATTTTCCTTTTCACGGACCACCGTCAACATGTCTCAAGTCCGGTCTCATAGGCACAAAAGCCACACAATTCAATCAATTTCAATGACCGCTGTTAACACGCCCTAGATTAGATTTTCCTTTTCACGGACTACCGCCGACCACGCCTCAAGTCCAGTCTCACGAAGCACACAAGCCCTACAATTCAATCACGAGCTCTTCACACTAGCCCATCAATCGACACTCAAGTCGGCCCAATTACACATTAATTTCACCCACAAGCACCACGACAATTCGATTATCGTACCCTACATAAATTAGCCACTAAACATGCCACAAATCGCCCACAAATCACCACAATCCATTCCACCAATTAATCACATTTATAAATTGGTCTGAACCCAAATTTACCCAACTAATCCAATACTAATTACACACTAAACAAGTCTAAAATTACCTATTATACTAAGTAGGGTTTAGGAAGTCACTTACTAGGTTTTGGCCAGGAGAAAATCGGCCCGGGCCTAAAATGGCCTCGATGAATATCTTTGGGCTAAGTATGTGTGGGCCAAATGGGTGCATTGGCCAATATGGGATATGGTGGTCTAGGCAGTTGCACTTGGCTCATGCGCCGGTGGGCTAAAATCCGCGTGCTTGGGGTGTACGGGCAGTCGATAGGCGCGGTGCGGTCGGCCGGACGGGCAGGCGCCGGTACACGACGGGCGAGTGGGCAACCATCGACCATGGCCTGGGCGGCTTAGTCATGGGTGGCCGCAAGGTTGGCGACGGCTACCGGGTTCGGGCGAGCCATGGTGGCGACGGCATGCGGAGGGGGGGGAAAGTCACTAAGGGGGTGAGGGGAGAGGGAGAGGGAGAGGAGAGGGAGATTAAGTGAGAAGAAATGAGACCGGCAGCGATGAGGTAGCCACGGCGGCGATTAGCGTCACGAATCACGTCGGCGAGCGACCGAACAAAGATCAAGAAAGTGGGCGTAATTGTGAGCCGGGTGGACAGGGGCGACGTAATGTGCGGTTCAACTGGCTAGGGGCATAGCCGACCGCGATAGTGGGCGAAGCAGACGACCTGAGGGTGAGCAAGACGACCTAAGTAGGGCAAAGGCTGAGCCGAGATAGATGCGGCGGGCTTAAGCAAAGATGCCTGGGCTGTGAACGAGAGGGAGAGACCAACCAGTTGAGGGCTACGGTACCGGTAGACGGTGCTGGGTGGTCTAGCTTAGTCATGACGGCAGCAAGGCACTCATGGGGGTGAGCTCCAGCAAAGAAGGAGAAGGAGAGAAGCATCGTGCCGGGAAGGAAGAAGGGAAGAAGGAAGAAGGAAGAAGGAAGATGAAGGAGAGAGAAGAAGAAGAAAAAGAGAAAGGAGGAGAGAGAAGAGAGAGAGAGAGAGAGAGAGAGAGAGAGAGAGAGAGAGTGAGTGAGTGAGAAAATATCCTAAGTAATGATCGCGATCCAATGGCTCTTGTTTGTTGACACTTAATTTTTAATTCATTTTTGTCATATTTTCAAGAATTTCAAAATTAGGTCTAGGAATCTTGGGCAAGCCTAGAAATCTATTTCTAAACAAAAAAAAACTATTTTTTCAGTATTTTTCTGCATTTATTCTGAATTTCTTTTAGTCAAAATAAGGAAGAAAATCAAGAAAAATAGTAAAATGAATCAGAAAATTCCATAAAAATATTCAATAATATTTTTTAAATCCAATTCATAAATACACTGTCAATTTTAGAAAATTTCAATCTGGTATATGTTTTTCCCAAAATTGGGTAAAATTAAACCCAAATTGAACCAAAAATGAAATTAATTTTTTTTAGACATTTTTAGATCATAGTGTTTTCACAACAATCGATCCTGGGACCTTTAATTGCACAATGGTCAGTCCAATTGCACAATTTGATGCAAAAATAAAAAAATTCCCAAAAATTAATTAAAAATTAAGAATTTTGAACCTAAATTGGGAATCGTGCCCAAAATGAAATTGCCGAAATGTGAGACTATCATTTCTAGGGTTGATCAGGGGTGGGCAATGCAATGTTGGCATCAATTTTGCCTAATCAGTTCATTAAGATCTCAAATTGAATAAAACCATATTAACCCGAATATAAAAAATGAGAAAATTTTGTGCTCAATTATAATAAAAATTGGGGAAAATTACATGTTTGGGTTCGTAACATGCTGGGGAATGCAATTTTGAGGTTCAATTTGAAAAAATTCAGTCAAAATAAAGTCCAATTTGCATTTTTGATCAAAAACCGAATCGCTTTTGGCCGAACGGGTCAACCCGAACCAACTCAAGACAATTCATCTTCCTCACCCAAACCCACGACCCATGAGAAACCCAGAGGAAAAAACGGTTTGAGCTCGTGACTTGGTTAACTAATTCCGGTTAATTAGCACATTTTTAATCAAATTTTCCAATCTAGTTTGCGCATTCAACAACCAAAATGGATTAGCATTCGGTTCCAACCGAATTTTGGGCGGAAATCAATGAACAAAAACTGGAAAAACTAACCCGAATGAACACAACCCATTCGAGAAAATTCCCAAGAGAAAGAAGAGAGAGAAAGAGCAAGAAAGAGAAAGATAGAGTTAGCAAGACGTGTTGAGGGTTCTAGGACCGAGTGATCGGGCGTTTTCTCCGGCAAGAAAAAGCCAGCAAAATCGGCTCCTCTTGTGATCCTCCACGCCCCGCGAGCTGGGTGACGCCAGTCGTGAAGGTCCGAAAACAAGCCTCGGCCGACGATTCTAAAGGCATTCCAGCTCTTCCGAGCTACGGTCTTGAAGCCAAGGTGTCAAGGAAGAACTTTGTGACCATCCCCGGTCTCGAGAACCTCATCGAATCATCAAACGAAAGCGGTAAAGATCGCTCATTGCCCTATTTTTCCAAAAATTCCAGAATCTAAGTTTTGATGTTCATGCGATTTTTTTCACGATTTTGGACTTATGAATGATCAAAACTTGTTTCGATCATGTTTTATGTCTCTTGATTGCATTTTGGCCATAAAAATAGCATAAAACCCCTCGGTCACCATTGCCGAACTCATTTGGAGCTCATGAAGTGCTCATGAGGAAGCATTACCATGGATCGTAGGTCATCCAAGTAGGTTTCCTCTCACTTTGGTTGATGATTTTTGTGTTGATTAAGTTCGATATAAACGGCTAGGGCGATCAATATTGAGATTTGTGTTCTGGAAATTGTGTTTGAATGGTTTACAAGTTAGGAGTTTCGAGTTGATTTTTTTTGCTAGCAGACGAAGGTCCGATGGCAACGAGAATAGGCTAGATAGAAAATAGGATATGTGGGCTTGCTAATGGTGCAATTGGAGTGACCAAAATGCCGTCGGAAGGTTGTTGGTGAAAGGTTCAAACCAGCGGCCTCGAAAACAAAAAGGAGAAATAATGCCTACCAATCGTTCGACTAAATGTCCTAATGAAAATGGGCGAAAACGGATATTGCTTTTAGGTGTGCCATGCCCACCGGAGAAGAAAAATCGGTGCCGGTGCCGACGACGGGTCGATTTGGTCTCGGCCGAACCGGGTCTAAACCGGTCCGGTCCGGTTCAATCTCCGGTAGGAAAAATTGAAAAAAATAAAAATAAAAATAAAAATCAATAAAAAATTAGAAAAATTCTAAAAAATAAAAAACTAAAAATCAAAAAAAAAAAAATCGCAAAAATTTTAAAAATTGAGATTTTCCGGGAAAATTAAAAAAAAATCAAAAAATTCACAAAAAATTAGAAAAATTACAGAAATTCAGAAAAATAGAAAAATTTTTAGAAAATTCATAAAAATTTCAAAAATTCAGAAAATACAAATAAAAATTTGAAAATTTTGAAAAATCAATAAAAATTGAAAAATTGGAAAATTCACAAAAATGTTAGAAAATCATAAAAAAAATCATTTCTCGGTTTCAAAAAGATTCTTTTCGAAAAAAAAAAATAAAAATTTTAAAATCCACGAATGATTAGAAATCATTGTGGCAAATCATTAAAAATGAAATTTGGATTTTCCAAAGTGCCCAAGTGGCATAATTTGGAAAATTCCAAATTCAAGATCAAAACCCTAAAAAAACCCTAAGCCCTAAAAAATAAAATGAACAAGCTATTAGAGCTTTGTTAGGGTTTTGGTGAGTTTTCATTTCTAGTGACCAAGTTAGGATTGCTGTGATTAATTTGCCATTGGATGTGTAGTTGATTTTTGAATGTTTAATTGATTGTCCATGGTTAGATTAGTGAATTGACCTTAGGGATCCGTGTGATACACTAGACATGCCATATCGTTCTTAGGTACCGAAAGGGCACTAATGGTCTAAATTTGGGATCATTAACGTAATCAAGTCCCTTATCTAGAATCTTTGATTCAGAGGATTCTGATACTTTTCCCGCACCACAATTAGGTTTCTAGTCGACCTATCGTGAAATGACTAGTGCCGACTCCAAGTTTAAATTTAGATCAAACAAAACCTGCTGTCACATGAGTTATGGCCTAGGAGAGGCCCATATAGAAAAATACCTCCATCCTAAAGCACGCGAGAGCATGTCGCGACAAGCTTGGCGACTCCACCGGAGAATGTTAAATTTCTAAGTGGACTTAGGCCTATATAGAACGATATGCATGTGTTTGTGCTCACAAAGATCCCGGTACATTCTATTAATAGCATGTTAAATGGTGATGTAGGTAGGATGTATAAGGAGTGTAGTCTATGCTTACCTTTGTTTTGCGAGGATGGTGTCGGGATCGAATGTGATTTTGATCAAATTTTAGAAGTGTTGTTTGGTTACAAATCGTTGTGCTTGCCTTTAAATTGCTTTAGCACTACACTTCTCGCAGACACACTACCCATGGCCCAACCCCCGGCTACATTTAGGATCACCCTTAGGAGGTACGTGTTTAGGCGAAACCATGAGCCGATTGCTCATGGGATCATTTAAATATAATACCGATCATCGAGATGGGATAATATTCCATTACTTTAGGCCGATAGTCTATTGGAAAGGAATCCTTTTATCCATAAAGGTGGTGACCTTGAGCTTTTAATATATCCTCACCCTTTTTAGGTGTCAAAATCTCACTTGTTGCATATACTTATCATTGTGGTTGGTATACCTAAAACCAAGCAATATGTGTCGATAAGTAAGTGTCGTTCCACTTCTCTCATCTTTTTAATTATGCAAAGTTAGTTGACACAATTTTGTTAAAAATGCCCAAATAACAATCAACGTTTGGACAAAATGCCTTTTCATACTAGAATGAATGAATAGGGTGACATGCTCCATTTGGTCATATTTTTCATTTTTAGATGGAATGTATAAGTTTATGGTATTTTCAATGTAATTCAAATAGAATGGATGCTCAGGATGTGACATGTACAATCTCATTTGTCAAAAGTCTATTTTCGATGTATTTGAAGTTGTAAATCATAGGTTAGTACTTTATGGTCAAAATGGAGCATATCAAAATGCATTTGCTTTAAACATTGGTTTCATTCACATTTTCAAGTATATACTCTTTTAAGGCATAAATGGATTAGAAGTGGCATTTGTATAACGTCATAAGAATGCAAATGTGCTTTACCTCCATTTTTTCATAAAAGGACATATAATTAAATGGGGGCATTTAAAATTAATCCATAGTGACTAATAATGAACTTTTGTGTGATTAGATCGAAATGGGGAAACTAGACATACAAGTCATCCCGGTTCCAAGGAAAGAACTTTTGGCATGGTGGATGAACATGACTAAAGACAACAAAGCCTACGTAAGGGAAAGATTGGGATATTTGTTCAAACTCATCACTCTAGAGTACCAAGTGAGCTTGATTCAAGTGTTATCCCATTTTTGGGAAGTTACCACCGCCACATTCCAATTAGGCGAGCATGAGATGGTACCTACATTAGAAGAGTATAAGGCGACCATTGGGATTGATTTCGAATCAAGAATTGTTGAGCCCCCAATTGGATTGAAACCCACGAGTGTCATAGCCGAATTTTTGAACTTGAAGACTCCTCAAGTGAAAAAGTTGATCAAGTCAAACACCGAGAATTTTCCTTTATCTTACTTGGTGACTAATTACTGCAAGTTGCCAAAGGAAACGGGAATACTTCGCCAGAGAGTTTTCATCCTTACTTTTTCTTGGGTTCATCTTATTCCCTATATCAAGGACTAGATTGAATCCTCTTGTTGCGTGATTGCTAGGCAAGCTTATGAAGTGGGATTTCTCAAATATACTTTTAGCAAAACCATCATTTCTTTAAACAAATACCAACGTCACCAAAAAAATGTACTTCAAGCTTCAACCGGGTTACTTCTTGTATGGTTCATTTTCCATATTCAACCTCGGGAACGTCATTTGCGCATTAGAGAGATCGACTCATCTACCAACTCTATTGAGAGGTATTTAAAGCTCCAAGACAAATTGCCCAAATACTCTTTTCATGAGTGGGCAAACTTCATTAGGGCATTGACTCCCGACCAATTCTAATGGAGAATTCAATGGCCAAAGATAGTGACAGCTCAAATCACTTGTTAATAAGGTAACTTGGTGCCATTGCTTGGATTAAATGGTAGAGCCGCTTATTGCCCGCTAAGAGTGGTAACGACAATTTGGAATGATTCAACAAGTTCCACCTACCTGGCATCCCGAGTAGTTCACATTTGATATACCACAAAAATCCCAATCAGAGAAAGAAAATAAGGAGTTGCAAATAAAGGTTCAGAAGATCATGCATTCCTTGAAGAAATCAACCAAGCAAATAGTGCAATGGCCTGAAGATTTACAAGGAGAAATGAAGCTCTTCTTGACATCCAAAGAGCACATAGAATGGTTGAAGGCTAAAAGACCAATCGATGTCGAACCATATGTACCTTTGAGTATTACTACCCATCTCGATGAGCCATACATTCTAGAGTACATTGTCTTTGAGCATGCAGGTATTGAGCCATACGTTCCCGAGGAGGTTACAATTGGCGTGGAAGAATGGGATATACAAGTCAAGGAATATAAAGAGGCTGAAGCTATTTTAGCTAGTAAGAGGCCTAGACTTGTTTAAGCTAGTGTTCCCCATTTTGATGTAAAGCATTGCAATATGAATCTTCAAAATTAAAATAATTACTTGATGCATGATTGTTTGATGAATGTTTGGAAGCATATTTCACATAAAAGAAACAATCACTATGGATTACAATTCTTTGAATTGTATGGTTCATTGAGAAAAACATTAATGAGAAGTTTTATACAAGGCTAAGGCTTGTATAAAAGTTCTTATCCTTATTGATCACAAAGAAAACATACAATTGAAAGAATATAGGTCTTCATATCCATTTCATCGATTCTAATATCTTGTTGATTTTCATGAAAGCAAGTTGTTTAGTAACAGAAAGTAGAAGACCTCGAATTCGCTTTGCAAGTAAAAAATGGTTAAGGAAGAGAAACGCAGCTAGCTGAAGTAGAAAACCAGTTGACACAAATGGCTGCCATGATGGCGAAATGAAGACCTTCATTATAGCTGCGAAGGGATCTTATCTTACAGTTTCAAATCTAGGAGCTACAAATATTGCTGAGGTACCGTTGAAGAGACAATGAGAAGTAAATAACCAATTTAGGAGAATCTTCCAAAATCTACACTAGAAATAGTGGATTTGGAATAAGACATTCGGCTTAAAAAGATATCCAGGGATGAAGAAGGATGTTATCGATGACATCGAGTTGGAAGTAAACATTGGCCCCATGTCTTTTTCTGATTGATTTTCAAGTAGTAGACATTCCAAGGACCTTCAACCTATTGTTAGGGAGGCCTTTGATTCATATGGTGACGCCATTTCTTCTAGTCTCCATCGGAAGGTTCGATTTGTTATTAACGGTAAAATGATTACCGACATGGGGAGACAGACTTTGCCACTTATAAGGAAAGTGCTATACCTTATGTCTAGCTGGAGATAAAAGAAGAGCCCAGTTATTATGCCTTTGAGATGATTTCCATGATACAAATTCCCGCTGGTAGTGTCATGAAAACTCCAGAATTTTCGGCATCGTCTATTATGACTGGAAGAGTGTTATGCCAATATGGATTTAACCATAATGGTGGGCTTGGGACAAAAGCTCAAGGAATTAAAGAACCCATTATCCCATTTGGTACCAAGAAGAAGTATGGAGTGGGATATGAAGTCACTAATAATCACCATGGGGCCAAGGCTAAGGTCAAGAGAATCATGAAGGCCGTGAAAGGCGAGGTGAACGAACTATTAACCCAACAACATGGAAGGGTAAGGCTAAAGAGTTACCTTATCATCATATTCATATCAAAAAAACTTTCCTGGGCCTTCCAAACTGCTTTAAGAAGAAAATTTATGTGCTAAGACTAAGCCCGACAAGTTGGGTTTATTTGAAGAAGACATTATCAATGTCATTATAACCGAAGATGAAGACACCTCGCACTAGAGTAGGAAGATTTTTTTGAACTCTTTCCTTGTTGTTGTCTTTACAAATTTGTCTGTTTCATGATTGATGTTATTTCAATTCAGTTGCAATTTACATTTCTCTTAATATAGATGTAATTGCATTTTTCAACTCAATAAAAGTGTTCAATGTTTTGTTAAGGACATATGCAAATAAAACCAAATCAATGATGAATATTGCTCTCACATGTGAGGCTTGAGGCTTTAGGTTTCATGCGACTCTTCATTGCGAAAATGGTTTTAAAAGCAAGGATGTCCAAGAATACGAGGTTTAGCTCTGTTCTCTTGATCTCTTCAAAACAGATTTCAAAATAGTTTTCCAAAAGGGTTTTTGTCAAACCTCATGCATCAATTTATTTCATATGCAATTACTAATCATGCTTGTTGCATGTCGGACATGAGCATTCACACACCCATAATAGGTTCATATGTGACTCAAATCTCTCCAAGGAGATCACTTATGATATTGAAGGGGATAATGAAGATGAGGAATGGATCAGAAGAGAATGGATCCGTCATGAAGAATCAAAGCCACTCACGTTAGAGAAAATGATTACTGTTAATCTGGGTGATAAGGAAAACCCCAAAGAAGTCAAGATTGGAGAAAGTCTTCCATCGCCAGAATCGGAAAGAATAACGGATTTGCTCAAGGAATATCAAGATATATTCGCATGGTCCTATGTTGACATGCTAGATCTTGATCTGAACATAGTTGAACACGCTTTGCCAATTGATCCAAGTATTCCATGGAAGAAGCAAAAATTGAGGCAAACGAAGCCAGAATTGAGAAAGAAATAGAAGAAGAAGTGATGAAATTATTCAAGGTCGATTTCATCAAGTAGTGCCATATCTAGAATGGGTTGCCAACATAGTACTCATAATGAAGAAAGATGGTCGGGTGCAAGTATGTGTTGATTATCGTGACCTAAATAAAGCAAGCCCAAAGGATGATTTTCCGCTTCCACATATTGATGTATTAGTGGATAGCACTTCTTTGGGTTGAAATATTCTCATTTATGGATGGCTTCTCGGGATATAATCAAATTCTCATGAAGAAAGAGGATAAGGCGAAACTATCCTTCATAACATCATAGGGCACATTTTGTTATAAGGGGATGCCTTTCGATCTTAAAAATGCTGGCGTCACATATCAAAGGGTAATGGTAACCCTGTTTCATGATATGATGCATAAAGAAATTGAGGTATATGTTGACGATATGATCGCAAAATCTAAACAAGGAGAAGACCATGTTGAGGTACTTTTGCAAATTGTTCACAAGACTTAGAAAGTACAAGTTACGGCTGAACTCAATAAGTGTGTATTTGGGGTAAAATTTGGCAAATTGCTAGGATTTGCGGTCAGCAACAGGGAATCGAAATTGATCCTTCTAAGATTAAGGCAGTACATGACTTGAAGACTCCTTCGATAATAAAAGAAGTGAGAAGCTTCTTGGGGCGATTAAATTACATTGCCTCGCTTCATCTATTAGTTTTCTCGAGACTGCTAAACTATTCTTCAAACTATTGAAGAAGAATGCCAAAGTAAAGTGGGATAAAAATATCAACAAGCCTTTGACAAAATCAAAAATATCTGGTATGCCTACCGGTATTGGTACCACTAATTCCGGAATCCCACTGATCCTATATTTGACGATTCACCATGAATCATTAGGAGCGGTGTCGGTACAAAGAAGACCAAATGACGGTAAAGAACAAGCCGTTTATTATTTGAACAAGAAATTCATAACATTAGAAGTGAATTACCCAAGAAGGTGGAGAAAACATGCATGGCATTAATTTGGGTGTTACACAAATTAAGATAGTATACCTTTCATCACCAAATTTTGTAACATCCCGGATTGCGATCCATTTCTGGTTTTAATAAAGTGAATATTGTTTATCATTTCATTTTAAAAAGTCTCGCCAGAATTGATAACTTTCGGGATACTAACCAAAAGGGAATGGCTAATTATGAAATGGCACGTGGACCAGGGACCCGACCGTGAATAGGGCACCAATTTCGAGAAGCGACGAGGAAATATTTTAGGTCAATATGGGCCGATCCTAGGAAAGTGAAGGATATGATTTGGCTAACGATGTATGATCGGATCATGGGTAGTTCCGCACGATCAAAAGTACACATGGTGATCAAATCCCGAACTTAAATCGACCGATCGCAACCTTCGGCACTAGTGATAAACTCTCGCGTTTTCTCGGTAATTGAGGCCGTCACGACTCGAGTACCCCTAGGTCGATACGCGTAACCCCTAAATAGCTGCTCGTTAGTCAGAGACTTTAAAATTTGAAAGTGAGCGATTTTGATCGCGGAAAATTGACCCAGACTTGGGCGTCGATTTTCGAGATCGTATCGATTATTTTCGTGGCCAATGTCATTTTGGAGTGGCCACATATATTAGGGGCTGGTACAACCGAAAATTAGAATTTCAACCGAAATTGGAAAAATTACGATTTTACCCCTTTAGACTCCAACATCAATTTTCGAGGCCGTATGAGGTTATTTTTCATAGTCAATGCCATTTTAGGGTGGCTACGATACTTGGAGTGTATATGGTCGAAAAATGGAAATTCGATTCGAAGTAAAAATTACCATTTTGCCCATTTAGACTTTAATACCGGTTTTTGAGGGCGTAAGTGATTATTTTTTGAGGCCAACATCATTTTTGAGTGGCCACCCCTATTTGGGGTTGGTACGGTTGAAAAATGGAATTTTGACTTGGGACCGGAAAATTATCAAAATACCCTATGCCCTATTTTTATTATTCCGAATTTGGACTAAAATTTGGGTAATTAAGGAAATTATTTCAGAATTGGGTCAGCCCAATAATTGAGACCAAAGGACCAACATGCCCCTAAATTATTAGATGAGGACTAATTTTGGCCATTGGATCGGGGCAAAATGGTCAAGAGGGCTGGATTGTGACACTCGGCATCCACTAAGTCCAACTTTGACCACTTTTGACTACCCTCTCTCTCCTCCAGCCATTCTCTCCTGGGTTTGTTCTCTCCCTCTCGCCATTTCCCCTTAGGCGATCATCACCGAGCGCGCCGTCGTCATCCGCCCGACGCCGGAAAGGTTGCTTATGCCTCCAGCGCCACTCCCGCTCAGCCACCAACACCACCCTCACCCTTGCCTCTCACCATCCTTCCCCCTTGCCTGTCTTGACACGTTAAACGGTAGGGCCAAGAGATCTTATCCGCCGCTTGGCCGCTGTCGTGCAACCGCGATCGCCACGCCTAACCGTCAACCACCACCGACCAGCAACATCACCATCATTGTCCCTTCCCTGTTGTGGCGAGAAGAACCGTCTGTATGTCCGCGCGCGCCCATATCGCCGAACGTCACCGCCCGATCTTGCCATTCATCGGCAATTGATCGCCTGTTCCGTCGACCAATTTGGATTAGGCGAGTATTAATTCCTAAACCGCGATTAGGACTAATTTTTCCCTCTAGATAGGTTTAGATTATTTTTAGGATTAATTAAGTTGGATTATGACCTAATTATAGGCTGAATGACTAATGATTGATTATGAGACATATTTGGGCATTAATGAGTCAATTAGGAGGAGGATTAGTGCCCTAAGGTTGGGTGTCATGTGGCTGCCCTATTAGATCCGAATTTGGACTAATTCGGATTAATTGAGATTTAATTGGGCCTTTCTTTGGGATTGAATGATTTGTGATTGATTGGTGTTTTTCTGTGCTAGTATATTAATATATATATGCCATGCCGTGTGGTTTTTAGACCGATTAATGCGGTGTGTGATTGGCCATTATTTTGGCATGTAATAAGGTGCCGTGGATGCGAATTGTGTGTTGAATTTGCTGGCACTTAATTTGGGCACGTGTGGCATAGATTGAGCCCGCATTGATTTTATTGAATTATGTGCTCGTGATTGTCATTGAGTGCTCATATGGCATGGCCATGTATTTTGCTTGCTGAGTATGGGCATGAGGCTGAAAAGTCTGTGAATATGCCTGCTTGATTGTAATATTTATTGGCCTTGGGTCGAGCCTTGGGGACGGGCCTTGGTCCGAGTATTGTAACCTTTGGGTTGATTTATCTGTGGGCCTACGGGTTGATTTATGCTTGTAAAAGAACTACATGCCAGAGTGCATTGCTAGAAATAATTCATGAGCATGGCTATTGTGTGTCGGAGTATGTTGTCGTGGTATGCATTCGGTGAATTGTATGTCAGGTGGCACTAATGAGCATGAGCATGCGTATGGCGACGCAGATGACCGGTGTGTTCGCTTATGTGCCGTGAACATTATTTTGAATTGTCTAACTTGTAGGGTCATTGTATGAGTGATGCGGGCCATGGGCCTAGGTCAATTTTGTGATGTTTTGGTGCACTTTGTGATGTGCGTTTTTATGCGTCTGTCGGGAGGTGTATGTTAGCCTAGTTTAGATTTAGGGGTTATTACTTACCGAGATTCGTCTCACGGTTGTTGTAAACCAATATTTCAGACCGAAGCGGTGAGGATGGCAGAGGCGCCAATACGTTTTGGGATTTCCACTTCATAAAGAAGACTATGCCCGTACATCCTATAGGGAACGGGAATATATATATTAGGTACTATACCTCGGTATGGGTAGATGTTAGGGAGTTAGAGTCGAGACCCACGAGCACGTGGCGTGGTGTTATAGAGCGTTTAATAGGGAAGAGACCGGACCCCTCCGGACTTTTGATATCCCATTTAACGGGAAGGGTGAGATTGACCCCTCAGTGTCCCGATGGAGATGTAGTAGACCTCGGCATCTCGCATTTATGGAGGGTATGAGCTCTAATGGATGCCTGTGGAGTACGAGGTTGATGAGATCGAGTCGATGGACATGGAGTCGGATGATGATGAGTTGGACCGGCCGATGGAGGAGGACCCCGAGCTTGAGGCGATGGATGTAGAGGACGAGCCCGAGGAGAGGTCGAGTCCGAGTTAGACTCATTGGATTCTAATGATGAGTTGCCGGCCCGGTTCATCTTGTCGAGTCTTCTAGTTTCGATCGATCGGGGGTTCCTAGGATGACCTTAGCTTTAGATAGAGCGGCTACATCTTTTTGTGCGAATTCGTCTTAGCTCGGTAATCTTTGGCCACTGACCCTTTTTGACCTTAGTGGCCGTTGTTTACTTTTGGTGGTAGTCTGTACTCCTCGTAAATGGATATTGTATCTACTTTTAATAGCAATGAAATGTATATGCTTTTAGTCATATCGAATTTCCGTGTTGTGCTATCCTTGGTTATCTTGATTATAGTGAGAGTATATATATATATATATATATATATATATATATATATATATATATGTTTATATCGTGGCTTCGCATGTGTATTGATCTCTAAAATTTGGGTGTCGAATTCGACAGAGCCTTGTGGGACGTCGCAATGATTTTGACCTACATTGGGTTGCGCGGCGCTTTGTGGGGTATGGGGCGTGACATCCCGTTTGATTTGGTATCGAGCAAGGTTAGCTCGGTCCAATCAGGTCGAATTATGGACTGATAAGAGCGATGACCATTGGTAGCCGATAGGGTGACCTTGTGTGCTAAATATACCTCCTAATTGTTTGTGTTTGCATTGTTTGGTTGAATATGACCCGTGTGATGCAAAAAGGGCAGGGACTGAGGTAAGTATACTAATCCCTTGGGTGAAATCCTATCTTTGTTGAGCTAGGCCGCATGTTGGGTGTTTGGTTGTTATTGTGTTAGATACCTGCCTAGGACTTAGATTGGTTTAGTTGGTTTAGGTCTCTAATTCCTGAACGAAATTACAGCAGGTAGTTGAGTATCGGAGATTGGAAAGATGAGCGGAAGAAGGGGAAAGGAACCCTGTGGTCGGGTCGAGTTCGGGAGGCCAAGAGGCCCGAGATCGAAAACTAGAGGACGTTATTTAGACCCTACACAAGATAGGGAATTTTTGGGTAGGCAGCTCGTGAAAGGGCCACTACGATTGCCGAGGGTTAATCGTGGCTGCAGAACCACTGCTATTGATAGGAATTAAGCCCAACAAACACAAGCTCAACCCGGTGGTGGCAAATAGGCAGATGCACTAGTTGATAGAGCAATTTCTTAAGTAGAAACTGTCCAAGTTTACTGGACCGAGATGACCCCGAAACCCCCCAGCATTGGGTGGAAGAGTTAAAAAGGTGTTCATGTCTTTGGGGTGCCTTCAAAACCGAGAAGATTACCCCTGGCCACATACTAATTGCAGGATAATGCAAACGATGGTGGAAAGCCATCAAAGATAGGGTGTTTCCGAGGGTGTAGACCGGACATGGATTGCATTTGTTGAGAGTTTTATTGGCAATACTTTTCGGAGAGTGTCGGGAGAAGAAAATGGTGGAGTTCATGAGACTTAAATGGGGATCAATGACGGTAGTCCAAAGATGAGGCAAAATTTGCGAGCCTATCGAGGTTTGCTTCGAGAATGGTGGAAAATCCACGGACAAGGCTCGAAGATTCCGGATGGGTTGAAACCAGATCTTCGTATTCACATGCTCCTATTGAACATTTGAGATTACAGAAAATTGTATGAGCGAGCTCAAACGATGGAATGTGATCGATGGAAAGAGCAGCCACATTTGGGTCGCGGTTTGCTCCGGATCGGGGATAATCATTGTTTTGGAAAGAAACCGGTGACGGGTAATAGGCGATTTATCCCATCGCCTAGGAGGAACATCGGAAGCCGAATTAGCAATCAAATAGATTAGGAGCTTGTTTCAAAAAGCGGAAGCTTAGATCATCGGTTAGAAGCTATCCCTATAAAGTGACCCTTAAGGACACCCATGCAACAACCACCTAGAGTTGGGAATCAAGCCGGAACCCCCATCACCGTTCAAGGAAGACCGCCGCAAGTGTGGTCTATGCAATGGCGCATAAGGATGCGCTACCGGGCATGGTCACAGTACCATTTCTCCCTGTGATCATCTTTGCATATCGTTATTGATCCCAAGGCGACCTATTCATTTATTTGAGTAGTTCGTTAGATTGGTTGGTATTAAACCTGTATTGCTTGAAAATATGCCCGTATATGTCGCCCCCTAATTGCATGATAGGATGTTAGTATCATTGGGGTATCTTGATTGTAAAATCGTGATTGGGAATAGAGAAGAAAGAATTGATTTGGCTGTATTGGCCATGTATGACCGATGTGATTATCGGTATGGATTGGTTGATCAAGCATAAAGCCGTTATAGATTGTGGCAAGAGGGATGATCCGATTTAACCCGATTGGGCATCCTAGGTTTGAATTCTAGGGAAACCGAGGAGGAACCTCGATCCCTTAGATTTCCTCTCTTAAGGTGACTAAGTTGCTCGATGAAGGTTGCGAGGGATATCCGTGGTTGTAATGGATCCGGCGATTGGCGGAACCTAAGTTGGAAGAGATACCCGTGTGTGTGCAATTTTCTCAAGGTTTTTCTCAAGAATTACCAAGTTTACCGCCGAAGCGGGAAGTGGAATTTGTAATAGAGTTGGCTCAGTGCACGGAGCCAATCTCTAAGGCTCCATATCGGATGTCCTTGTTAGAGTTGAAAGAGTTGAAAGTCCAAATGTAGGAATTCTTTGGATAAAGGGTTTATTCGTCCTAGTGCGTCCCGTGGGGAGCGCCCTATTCTATTTGTAAGGAAAAAGGATGGGACTCGAGGCTATGTATAGATTATCAACAATTGAATCAAGTAATGATGAAGAATAAATACCCAACGCCAAGGATCGGCGACTTGTTTGATCGATTCTGGGGAGCTTTGGTATTCTCCGAGATTGATTTAAGGGTGGGTATCATCGGTTGAGAATTCGGAAGAAGGACATACCCAAGACCGCCTTTAGAACGAGATACGGGCACTATGAATTTACAGTGATGCCCTTCGGGCTTTAGCGAATGCCCCTAAACTTTCATAGACCGATGAATAGGGTATTTAAGGAGTTTTGGACGGTTCGGGTCATAGTGTTCATTGATGATATAATGGTATATTTGAAGAGCCCGGAGGAACATGAAGTGCATTTGACCGAGGTACTACGAACCTTGAGGGAGCACGACTTTACGCTAAGTTTAATAAGTGTGAATTTTGGCTTGGTAAAGTAGCGTTCCTTGGGCACATAGTTTCGGGAGACGGAATCTCGGTGGACCCAAAGCTAAGATCAAGGTAGTACTTAAGTGGCCTAGACTAACATCCGTGACGGAAATTAGGAGTTTCTTGGGATTGGCGGTTATTATCGATGTTTCGTGGTAGGATTTTCGTCGATAGCCATGCTACTAACACGATTGCTTAAGAAAGAAGTCAAGTTTGAGTGTGATGACAAGTGTGAACGGAGTTTTCAAGAGCTGAAGCTTAAGCTAACAACCGCCTCAAAGGTTGACTATTCCGTTTGGACCGGAGGATTTGAAGTCTATAGCGATGCTTCACTAAGAGGACTCGGATGTGTGTTAATGCAACATAAAAGAAAAGTAGTCTCATATGCGTCGCGCTAATTGAGGCCACATGAGATGAATTACCCCGCCTTACGATTTGGAGTTGGCTGCTATTGTTTTCGCACTCAAGATTTGGAGGTACTATTTGTGTGGGGAAAAGTTCCAAATTTATATGGATAACCAGAGCCTCAAGTACTTATTCTTGCGAGGAAGGAGTTGAATATGAGGCAGCTCGGTGGATGGAACTTCCGAAAGACTATGACCGTGATATCATGTACCATCCTAGGAAAGCTTAATCGAGTAGCGGATGCGCTAAGTCACAAGTTGAATATGGCGATATGATGATCAAAGAATGGAGTTTACTAGAAAGGCTTAGAGATTCGTAGTTTAAATTTGAGTTGAGCCATGTGTCGAACCTATTGGCTACATTGAGAATCGAGTTGGAGATTCAGATCAAGATTAAGGCTCTACAATCTACGGATCAGAAATTCAAAGGATTGTGGAAATGGATGCCGCCACGAGGAAGTCAAATTTTCAAGTGTCCGATGATGGGATTTTGAAATTTCGAGGGCGTTGGTGTGTGTGCCCGATGGTACCGAGCTTAAGAAGGAAATTCTAAGAGAAGCTCACTTAAAGAATTACAAAGATCCACCTTAGCAACATGAAAATATACTAGAACCCGTGACAGCATTATTGATGGAATGGAATGAAGAAAGACGTGGCCAAACATGTGGCCAAGTATTTGACGATGCCAACAAGTGAAGGCACAACATTGCAAGCTTGGAGGACTATTGCGACCGTTAGAAATCCCAAAATGGAAGTAGGAACACATCACTATGGATTTCGTGACGGGGTTACCGAGAAATTAGAGAGGACACGATTCTATATTGGTGATAGTTGATCGACTTACTAAGTCAAAGCATTTCCGGCGGGCGAAAAGACTTTTGAGTTGGCAAGGCGCCGAACTATATGTGTGGAGATCGTCATTCGCATGGAGTACCGGTAATGATCACTTGGATCGTGACCCAGGTTTACAGCTAATTTTTGGAAGAGTTTGCAGACAGCTTTAGGGAACGAAAGTACAAATTCAAGAACGGCTTTTACCATCCACAAACAGATGGTCAATCGGAAAGGACAATATGTACACTTGAGGATATGTTGAGACTTTGTGGTGTTGGATTTTCAAGGTAAAGTGGGAAGAACATTTGACTTGGTAGAGTTCACAAGATAATAACAGCCTACCAACAGAGCATCCGGATGGCCTTTGCTTTGAGGCCTTAGATGGTAGGGGCGAGGTGACGCCAGTGTGTTGGGACGAAGTAGGTGAGCAAGCACATCGGCCCAGAGTTGCACACAGCGATGCTGAAATGAGAAAGGCTGAAGACAGCACAAAGTCGCCAGAAAAGCTATGCCGATCGGAGACGATGACCTTTGGAATTCCAAGTCAGAGATCACGTTTTTTAAGGTGTTGCTAATGCTCAATTCAAGAAGAAAGGAAAGCTGAGTCCAAGGTTTGTCGAACCGTTTGAAATTCTAGAAAAGATTGGCGATATGGCCTATCATTTAGCATTACCACTTAACCTATCCCAAGTACACAATGTTTTCCACGTGTCGATGTTGAGAAAGTATGAACTCGGTGACCCACGTTCTAAGGTACGACGAGATGGACGAGATGACAGAGTGTCATACGTGGAGAAACCGGTGTGGATCGAGGACAAAAAGGATCACGTGTTGAGGAACAAGATGGTTCCAATGGTCAAAGTCGTATGGGAGTACCATGGAGCGGAAGGTGCCACATGGGAAAGTGAAGAGACCATGCGACGTCAATACCCTCACTTGTTTGAGAAGTAAGTCTAGATTGCAAATTTTGAGGACGAAATTTTTGTAAGGGGGAAGAGTTGTAACATCCCGAATTTCGACCCATTTCCAGGATCAATAAAGTGAATATTGTTTATCATTTCATTTTTAAAAGTCTTGCTCGGAATTGATCACTCTCGGGATACTAACCAAAAGGGAATGGCTAATTAGGAAATGGTACGTGGACCAGGGACCCGACCGTGAATAAGGCACCGATTTTGAAAAGCGGCGAGAAAATATTTTGGGTCAATATGGGCGATCCTAGGAAAGTGAAGGATATGATTTGGCTAACGATGTATGATCGGATCGCGGGTGATTCCGCACGACCGAAAGTACACGTGGCGATCAAACCCGAACTTAAACCGACCGATTGTGACTTCCAGCACTAGTGATAAACTCTCGCGTTTTCCTGGTAATTGAGGCCGTCATGACTTGAGTACCCCTAGATTGATCGTGTAACCCCTAAACGACCGCCCGTTAGTTAGAGACTTTAAAATTTGAAAGTGAGCGATTTTGATCGCGAAAAATTGACCAAGACTTGGGCGTCGATTTTCGAGATCGTATCGACTATTTTTCGTGGCTAATGTCATTTTGGAGTGGCCACATATATTTGGGCTCGTATAGTAGAAAATTGGAATTTCGAATGAAATTAGAAAAATTACAATTTTACCCCTCCGGACTCAATGTCGATTTTCAAGGCCATTATAAGGTTATTTTTTCGTGGCCAATGCCATTTTAGGGTGGCCACGCATATTGGAGTGTGTACGATCGAAAAATGGAAATTTGACATGAAAGTGAAAAATTACCATTTTGCCCCTCAAGACTTTAATGTCGGTTTTCGAGGGTGTAAGTGATTATTTTTGCGAGGCCGACTTCATTTTGAGTGGCCACATCTATTTAGGGTTGATACGGTCAAAAATGAAATTTTGACTCGGGACGGAAAATTACCAAAATACCCCTATGTCCTATTTTTATTATTCCGAATTTGGACTAAAATTTGGGTAATTAAGGAAATTATTTTAGAATTGGGTTAGCCCAATAATTGAGACCACAGGACCAAAATGTCCCTAAATTATTGGATGAGGACTAATTTTGGCCATTGGATCAAGGGCAAAATGGTCAAGAGGGCTAGGATTATGACACCGGCATCCACTAAGTCCTTTTGACCCTTTTCACCACCCTCTCTCTCTCCTCCGCCATTCTCTCCCAGGATTCGTTCTCTCCCTCCCGCCCATTTCCCCTTGGTCGATCATCACCACGAGCGCCGTCGTTGCTCACCGCACGCCAAGTGCTTCGCCGTACACTCCGCCCCACTGGTCGCCAGCCCACCATCACCCCTCACTGCCTCACCATCCTTCCTCTATTCTAGTCGCGAGGATGTCGGAACAGTAGTGGCCGTGGCGATCATCGTCACGCTGCAGCCGCTGTGCCGCCGCCCTGCAACCGCCACGCTTAACGCCGAAAGCACCATCAACCACCACGGACCAAAGAATATCACCATCATCGCCCTTCCCCTGCTGCGGGCCGAATCGCCGCCTATACGCCGCCGTCCGTATGTTGCCGCCCGTACGCCGAACGCCGCCAATTATCTGCTATTCACCTGGGCGATTGGTCAGCTTGTTCTTGTTGACCTATTTGGATTAGGCGAGTATTAATTTCTAAACCGTGATTAGGACTAATTTTTCCCTCTAGATAGGTTAGATGATTTTTGGGTTAATTAAGTTGGATTATGACCCAATTATGGGCTGAATGACTAATGGTTGATTATGAGACATATTTTGGCATTAATGAGTCAATTAGGAGAAGGATTAGTGCCCTAAGGTTGGCTGTCATGTGGCTGCCCTATTAGAGCCAAATTTGGACTAATTCGGATTAATTGAGATTTAATTGAGCCTTTGCCGGGATTGAATGATTTGTGATTGATTGGTGTTTTTTGTGCTAGTATATATATATGCCATCTTTGTGCGGTTTTGAGACCGATTAATGTGGTGTGTGATTGGCCATTGTTTTGGCGTGTAATAAGGTGCAAAGTGAATCTAATTGTATGTTGAATTTGCTAGCACTTAATTTGGGCATGTGGCATAGATTGAGCCCGCATTGATTTTTATTGAATTATGTGCTCGTGATTGTCATTGAGTGCTCATATGGCTTGGCCACGCATTTTGCTTCTTGAGTATGGGCATGAGGCTGAAAAGTGTGCGAGTATACCGTTTTGATTGAAATATTTATTGGCCTTCGGGTCGGGCCTTGTGTCGATAATTTATTGGCCTTGGTCGAGCCTTCGGGTTGTGGCCTTTGGTCGATTTATTTGTGGGCCTACGGGTCGATTTATGCTCAGAAAAGAACCGCATGCCAAAGTGCATTGCTAGAAATAATTCATGAGCATGGCCATTGTGTGCCGGAGTGTGTTGTCATGGTGCGCATCCGTGAATTGTATGTCGGCTGGCACTAATGAGTATGAGTATGAGCATGCGTATGGCGTACACATGACTAGTGTGTTCGCATATGTACCGTGAACATTATTTTGAATTGTCTAACCTGCAGGTCATTGTATGAGTGATTTGGGCCATGAGCCTAGGTCAATTTTTGTGATGTTTTGGTGCACTGCGTGATGTGTGTTTTTATTCGCCTGTCGGGAGATGCATGTTAGCCTAGTTTAGATTTAGGGATTGTTACACATGCTGAGATTCGTCTCACGGTTGTTGTAAACCGATATTTCATACCCCGGCGGTGAGGATGGCGAGGCGCTAACTGTTTTTGGGATTCCCCACTTCATAGAGAAGACTATGCTCGTACATCCCGTGGGGAACGGAATATATATATATATATATATATATATATATATTAGGTACTATACCTCAAATTGGGAAGATGTTGGGGAGTTAGAGTCCCTGAGATCCACGAGTATGTAGCGTGGTGTTATAGAGCGTTTAATGGGGAAGAGACCGGACCCCTCCGGACTTTTTGATATCCCGTTTAACGGGAAGGGTGAGATTGACCCCTAGTGTCCCGATGAAGATGTAGTAGACCTCGGTGTCTCGGGACGAGGAGGGTATGAGCTTCAATGGCGTTCTTGTGGAGTATGAGGTTGATGAGATCGAGTCGATGGACATGGAGCCGGATGATGATGAGTTGGACCAGCCGATGGAGGAGGACCCCGAGCTCGAGGCGATGGACGTGAGAGGACAAGCCCAAGGAGGTTGAGTCCGAGTTAGACTCATTGGATTCGATGGACGAGCTGCTAGGCAGTTCATCTTCGTCGAGTCTTCTAGTTTCGACTTAGACCGGGTTCCCTAGGTTGACCTTAGCCTTAGATAGAGCGGCTACATCTTTTTGTCCGAAGCTGTCTTAGCTCGGTAATCTTTGGCCGCTGACCCTTTTGACCTTAGTGGGCGTTGTTTACTTTTTGGTGGTAGTCCGTACTCCCGTAAATGGATATTGTATCTACTTTTAATAGTAATGAAATGTATATGTTTTTAATCATATTGATTTCTCGTGTTGTGCTATCCTTGGTTATCTTGATTATAATACGGGTGTATATATACATTTATATCGTGGCTTTCGCATGTGTATTGATCTCTAAAATTTGGGTGTCAAGTCGGCAACGCTGGCGTCTTGGGATGTCACAAACGATTTCGACCTACGTTGGGATGCATGCACGCCGTGGGGTACGGGCGTGACAAATTTTGCTAGTAATCGAGAATGATCCGATCAAGTATCTTCTTGAGAAATTCTCCTTGGTCGGGAAATTAGCCAAATGGCAAGTCTTGTTGTCTCGAGTTCGACATCGGAGTTCATCCCAAAAGTTAGTCAAAGGGCGGCGATAGCAGACATGCTGATGGAGAATTCGCAGAATATCGCCAATTCTAAAGCGCAATTTGACGACCACGTATTGACATTGGTCGATGACAAATGGACTATGTATTTTGATGGCACAACCAACCTATCCGGATCGGTATTGGGGCAAAGATCGATTTCCTCGTATAGGCTAACATTATCCAAAGATCTACAAAACTGGTATTCCTATGCACCAATAACATCCTCGAATTTGAGGCATACATTCTTGGCTTACATTTAGCCCTTTCAATGAGAGTAAAAAGGTTGCAAGTATATGGAGATTCTATGCTCATTATATTGCAGACAACTGGAGAATGGCAAACTCGTGATGTAAAGCTGATTCCTTATCACAAATACTTAGGAGGAATGATGGAGGAATTCGAAAAAAAATAAAATTCGATTATCTTCCAAGAGCTCATAATTATTTTGCAGATGGTATTGCAACCTTATCGTCCTTACTCCAAGCTGAAGATGGTATGGACATAAAACCATTGAAATTCAATATTCTTAAACAACTAGCACATTGTATAGTAGTTCAAGTAGAATTTGACAATGAATCATGGTTTCATGATATCAAGAAGTACAGGAGAATTTCTTGAAGGAAGCCGTCAAATGACAGAAAATTTATCAGAAAGATAGCCAACAAATTCTTTCTCAATGGACAGGTTCTTTATAAGAAGTCGTTCGATTCGATCCTGTTAAGATGCGTTGATAGCAAAGAAGCTGAACAAATCATGAGAGAAATCCATGAAGGCAAATGTGGTCCGCATATGAATGGCCATCTCTTAGCCCACAAAATCATGAGATTGGGATATTACTAGATGACAATAGAAACAGATTGCATTCAGCATGTGAGGTGTTGTCACCAATGTCAAGTCTATGGAGACAAAATTAAAGCACCATCGAATGAGCTGCATCAAATGTCAGAACCATGGACATTTTCAATGTGGGGCATTGACATGATTGGTCCAATTAACCCAAAGGCCTCAAATGGTCATCGCTTTATGTTGGTGGCAATTGATTACTTCACCAAGTGAATTGAAGCAAATTAATATAAAAATGTCACCGCTAAGAATGTAGCAAAGTTCATCAGGCGGGACATTATTGCTAGGTACGGAGTTCAAGTAATCATTCTCGACAATGGTTCAAATTTGAACAACAAAATTGTAAATAATTTGCTTGAACATTTTCAAGATTCGACGCTTGAATTTATCTCCATATCATCCATAAATGAATGGAGCAGTGGGGAGCGGCAAACAAGAATATCAAGAAGATATTGTCCAAGACAGCTGAGAATTATCATGGTGACATTTAAAGATTGCCATATGCTCTAATGGCATATCGACTTTCAATTCGAACATCAACTAGGGCAACTCCATTTTCTTTAGTTTATGGAGTAGAAGTAGTATTACCCATTGAAGGGGAGAAGAACAGCATTGGTGCCAAAACTTGTGTACGGAGGCCACTTTGGTGCCAAAACTTTCAATCGGATCACTTAAGTGCTAAAATTGTGAAAAATGATCATTTAAGTGCCACTTCGCCGGAAATCCGACGTGGCATTTTTTTATTAATTTCTCAAGCTGATGTGGCTCGCCGGATGTTGATGTGGCTTGCCGGAGGCTGACGTGGCATTTTTTCCTTTTCTTTCTTTTTTTCCTTTTTTTTTTTTTTCTTTTCTTTCTTCTTATTTCCGATGGCCGGCGTCCGGCCACCGGCCACCGGCCATGCCCGGCCTCATCGGGCGTCGCCTTCCTCCGGGCGAGGCCCGGTGAGGCCGCGAGGGCTCGGCGAGGCCGGCCGTGGCCTCTGCGGAAGAAGAAGAAGAAGCCACAAAAAGAAGAAAAGACAAAAAAAAAGAAAAAAAAAAGAAAAAAAAAAAAAATCAGAAAAAAAATATTTAAAAATTGAATTATACACATGGAAATACCACGTGTCATTAAAATTTAAATATAAAAGCCACGTATTAAATTTGGTCGGAATTTCTCGCCGTTGGCACTTAGATAATCGTTTTTTCTCCGATTTGGCACTTAAGTGATCGCCGGCGTAAACTTTTGGCACTTAAATGATCAAAATGAAAGTTTTGGCACTAAAGTGGCCTCCGTACACAAGTTTTGGCACCAATACTGTTCTTCTCCCCATTGAAGTAGAAACTACAATCCAAACATCAACTGGGGCTACGGGGTTGCGAACACTCCAAGGGTGATGGCTCAAAACTACAATCCTGCGAACACTTGGTAAGACCATAAAAATCACCATATTCAAAGCTGCAAAATCACAATCACTCATAAGAATTATCACTCGGAAGCTGCAAAAAATGCAATTTGCTTTTAGAATACTTGTTTTGTCTAGTGGCTCATCATTAAATAGACTTAAAATTTTGGAGACACGCCATGTAATTTACCGTAGGATTTTGAAAATGCCTAAAGGCTCTTAGCCAATAGGACTTGGATTTTTGGAGACTTTCCATGTAGAAATTGTCTAAAGTCTTCCCGCTAATAGGACTTGAATTTTGGAGACTTTCCATGTAGAAATTGCCTAAAGGCTTCCTGCTAATAGGACTTGAATTTTGGAGACTTTCCATGGAGACTTTCCATGTAGAAATTGCCTAAAGGCTTCTTGCTAATAGGACTTGAATTTTGGAGACTTTCCATGTAGAAATTGCCTAAAGGCTTCTTGGCCAATAGGATTTGGATTTTGCCTAATGGTTCCTCACCAAATAATTTTTTTTTTTTAAAAAAAGACTTCAAACAATGAATGTCTGTTTTGTGATTTTAAGGTTTCACTAACCTTGACATGGTTTTTTTTTTTTAGTTGACCAAAAACTACTTTGAAAAGGTAGTTTTGAAATTAATCAAAATCGCTTGGAATGTGATTTTTAGTTTACCACAAACTATTTGAAAACTTGATTTTAAGTTGACCAAAAACTATTTGAAGCCTGTTTTTGAAACATGCATTCTTTGTATGCATTTCGGGTAATCAAATTTCCTTTTAAAGGAAGTATTTGAGCAAAATGCTTGCAAATTTCAAGAAATGCTTGAAATAATCATTCGGAAGACCTTCATTAGAAAGGATTTGTTTCGATCTATGAGTTTGGTCTTTTCTTCATTTGAGCAGGGGATTGATTTGATATCCCTCGATTTTACTTCTCCTAACCAATCCTTAGGTATTCGGAGATATTTGCAATGTATACAATCCAATTGATTAGATAAGGTCTTTCAAAAGGTTGTAATATTGGCTTGGTCAATGGCTATTCAAAGGATAGGTATTCGATACCAAGAAAAGGTTTTCATCATGTCTCGACTTGGTCTACAAGTTAAGAACCTCGAGGATAAGACAAGATAATATTGCATACACTTCTTTGAGTGATGACCTCTTGTCATGAAATCATATTTTGACTCTTAACATCCCAATCAAGAGTCTTTAGAGAGAGGTTGTAATGTTGATATTTGATAGGCTCAAAAGGCTTAATTGTTTTGTTTTGAATTCAAGTTTTTTCATGAAATTAGTAATCTTCTTGGCATCACCACCCCTTTTCTTTTTTGTCCACTAGGGATCTTTTCTTAGCATGAACACAAGAGTCCCCTAGACTTCCATTAAGACTTTCAATTGCTGATTTGTTGTGACTTTTGATTTTTCACAACTTTTACTTTACTTTTGACTTGACTTGGTCGTTCTTTCTTTTGAATGCTTTTCTTTTCTTTTGCTCATTTTTCTGGGCATTGGCCTTGCTTTTACTAGGTACACTACTTTTTCATGCCTTAGACTCTTTTATCTTTGATCTTTTTGCATTCCAAGGACTCGTGCTCTGCCCTTTTGCTTTCTATTTATTTAAGTGGATCATGTACTCATGCTCCGGTCGCGAAGAGATGATCACCAACTTGGGATTTTGAAATGAATATTTAGGCTCAATTGGGCTTTACCAAAGGTTAATATGTTTGGGATATGGAAATGAAATGCTCTTCTTCCTTTTGGGATGTTGTAAGCTTCTATACGAATTCATCCGAGATTATCATAGAAAGATTAATGCAAGTGTATGCAATAAAATCTTTCTTGATCCTTTTCTCCATAAATATCAACTATGAACCTTCTAATTTGCCCCAATATGGGGTGGTTCTTAACAGGGTTGCTTTTTGGGAAATTTCTCTACTATTTAGGCTCAAATTTGGTTTGCAAGGGTTAATTATGTGTTTGGGGTAGCGAAATAATATGCCTTTCATCATTTTAATTCATGTAAATATTGCGAATATCCCCTATTTCCTACTGAGATGAGGTTTTTGCTCATTCTAATACTCATCCTTCCATTCACTTGAGTGTATAGGGAACTTGTTTGGATATGGCTTACCTTTCATCATTTGAAAGTCTTTCCATTTGATTTGATCCAAACTTTTTCTTTGAAGTTTTTCATGACTTTCATCAAAACTTCCTTTTTAAGGAATTTCGATACACAATGCATGCTTAAAGAATGCGTATTTTAAAACTTTTTTTTTGTTTAAAGCACTTTTGAGGTAATGTTTTGAAACAACCTTTCATGCTAATCTGTTTGGGGAAAAGAAATTTCATTCTTCTAGAAAATCAACCTCTTGAGACCCAAATTTATGAGTTAGGATACTTTACCCGATTGGCTTGTCAATATCCTCTTGATTGTTTTGCTTTCGAGCTAATTTGTTCCATTGGGGATTTGAAAATGAGATGTTTGAGCTCAAATTCATGGGTTAGGGATACTTATCTGATCGGTTTGATGAGATCCCTTTTGTTTTCCAACTCCGTTGAAAGATTTTTAGAAGTCTTGAGTCATCTCAGATTTTCTTTTCGTCATATCCTCGCAAAATGAACAAACATGTTCAATGGAATGCATGATATGCATGGTATGCACATGTTATAACTAGTGCTACTTCTTTCTTGAATGTCGGTCTTCATTTCATGGGTAGAAAATCTTAACAACATTTGCATTTGCAGGATTGACTAGTTTTGTCCCCTGTCATATCTACAAGAATCGGTGCTCCTCCGGGAAGAACCTACTTGACAATGTATGGACCCTCGTAATTCAAAGTGAATTTTCCACGTGGATCTGAATTATTGGGAATGACCTTCTTCACAACTAGATCATCCGTTTCAAAATGTCTTGGTTTCACCTTTCTGTTGAAAGATTTAGCGACTCTTTTCTGGTAGGCTTGTCCATGACATATAGCCCGTAATCTTCTCTCATCAATCATGTTAAGTTTGTTTATATCTTTGTTGACACCTAATTTTTAGCTCATTTTTGTAATATTTTCAAAAAATTCACAATTAGGTCTAGGGATCTTGGTCAAGCCTAGAAACCTATTTCTAAACCAAAAAAAATATTTTTTAGCATTTTTCTGTATTTATTTTGAATTTCTTTTAGCCAAAATAAGTAAGAAAATCAAGAAAAATAGTAAATGGAATCAGAAAATTCCATAAAAATAGTCAATAATCTTCTTTTAAATCTAATTTCATAAATACATTGTCAATTTTAGAAAAATTCAATCGGGTGTCTATTTTTCCCAAAATTGGGCAAAATTAAACCAATTGAACCAAAAATGAAATTAAATTTTTCTAGACATTTTTAGGTCATAGTGTCTTCACAAGAACTGATTCTAGGACCTTTAATTGCACAATGGTCAGTCCAATTGCACAATTTGATGCAAAAATCAAGAATCCCCAAAAATTGATTAAAAATTAAAAATTTTGAACCTAAATTGGGAATCGTGCCCAAAATGAAATTGCCAAAATGTGAGACTATCATTTCTAGGGTTGATCAGGGGTGGGCAATGCAATTTTGGCATTGATTCTGCCTAATCACTCATTAAGACCTAGAATTGAACAAAACCCTATTAACTCGAATATAAAAATGAGAAAATTTTGGGCACAATTATAATAAAAATTGGGAAAAATTATATGTTTGGGTTCGAGAACATCTTTGGGGAATGCAATTTTGAGGTTTAATTTGAAAAATTCAGTCAAAATAAGGTCCAATTTGCATTTTTGATCAAAATCGAAGCGCAGGGTTGGACGAGTCAATAGGACCCGACCAAGATGAGTTCGTCTTACTCACCCGGCCATGACCCATGAGAAACCCGGAGGAAAAACGGTTTGAGCCTGTGACTTCGTTGACTAATTCTGATTAATTAGCACGTTTTTTTTAATCAAATTTTCCAGCTGGATATTGTCTAGCTGGCTTCATTCAACAACCAAAATGGATTAGCATTCGGTTCCAACCGAATTTTGGGTAGGAAATCAATGAACAAAAACTAGAAAAACTAACCCGAACAAACACAACCCATTCGAGAAAATTCACGAGAGTAAGAAGAGAGAAAAAGAGCAAGAAAAGAGAGATAGAGTTAGCAAGATGTGTTGAGAGTTCTAGGATTGAGCAATCGGTGTTTTCTCCGTGAGAAAACACGTAAATTGGCTCCTCTGGTGATCCTCAACGCTGGCGAGCCGGTGACGGAAGCTAGTCAGCGAAGGTCTGAAAACAAGCCTCGGTTAGCGATTCTAAAGGCATTCCGGAGATTCGAGCTACGGTCTTGAAGCCAAGGTGTCAAGGAAGAACTTTGTGACCATCCACGGTCTTAGAACCACACCGGATCATCAAACGAAAGCGGTAAAGTCACTCATTGCCCTATTTTTCCAAAAATTCCAAAATCTAAGTTTTGATGTTCATGTGATTTTTTTCACGATTTTAGACTAATGAATGATCAAAACTCATTTATGATCATGTTTTATGTCTCTTGATTGCATTTTGGCCATAAAAACCGCATAAAACCCCTCGGTCACCATTGCCGAACTTCACGGAGCTTATGAAGTGCTCGCTTGAGCATCACCGTGATTGTAGGTCATCTAAGTAGGCTTCCTCTCACTTTGGTTGATGATTTTTGTGTTGATTAGGTTCGATATAAACGGCTAGGGGCGATCAAGATTGAGATTTGTATTCGGAAATTGTGTTTGAATAGTTTACAAGTTAGGAGTTTCGAAGCTGATTTTTCGCCGGCTGCGAAGGTCCGACGGCAACCGGAATAGGCTAGATAGAAAATAGGATATGTGGGCTTGCTAATGGTGCAATCGGAGTGATCAAAATGCCGCCGGAAGGTCGCTGGTGAAAGGTCAAACCGCAGCCTTGAAAAAAAAAAAAAGAGAAATAATGCCTACCAACCGTTTGACCAAATGCCCCAATGAAAATGGGAAAACAAAGGCCGTTTTGGATGTGCCGTGCCTGCCGAAGAAGAAAACCGGCGCCGATGAAGGCAACGGGCGGTTCGATGATCGGCCGAACTAGTCTAAACCGATCCAATCCGGTTCAATCTCTCGGGGGAAAAATTGAAAAAAATAAAATTAAAAAAATAAAAATCAATAAAAAATTAGAAAAATTTAAAAAAAACTAAAAAAAACGAAAAACCACAAAACTAAAAAAAATTACAAAAATCTAAAAAAAATTAGATTTTCTTGGAAAATTAAAAAAATCAGAAAATTCACAAAAATTAGAAAAATTATAGAAAATTCAGAAAAATAGAAAAATTTTCGAAAAAATTCATAAAAATTTCAAAAATTCAGAAAATACAAATAAAAATGTGAAAATTCTGAAAAATCGAAAAAAAAAAAATTGAAAAAGTGGAAAATTCACAAAAATTGTTAGAAAATCATAAAAAATCATTTCTCGGTTTAAAAAAATTTTCTTTTCCGAAAAAAATAAAAATTTTTAAAATCCACAGAATGATTAAAAATCATTGTGGTTAGTCATTAAAAATGAAATTTGGATTTTCCAAAGTGCCCAAGTGGCATAATTTGGAAAATTCCAAATTCACGGCCAAAACCCCTAAAAAAAAACGCTAAACCCTAAAAAAATGAAATGAATAAGCTATTAGAGCTTTGTTAGGGTTTTGATGAGTTTTCATTCTAGTGACCAAATTACGGTTCTTTGTGATTGATTTACCATTGGATGTGCAGTTGATTTTGAATGCTTAATTGACTATCCATGGTTAGATTAGTGAATTAAACTTAGGGATCGTGTGATATGCTAGACATGCCATATTGTTCTTAGGTACCGAAAGGCCGTTAATGGTCTCAATTTGGGATCGATTAACGTAACCAAGCCCCTTATCCAGAATCTTTAGTTCATAGGATTATGGTACTTCTCCGCACCACAATTAGGTTTCTAGTTGACCTATCGTAAATGACTAGTGACAACTCTAAGTTTAAATTTAAATCAAACAAACCCCGCTGTTACGTGAGGTATGGCTTGGGAGAGGCCCATATAGAAAAATACCTCTATCCTAAAGCACGCGAGAGCGTGTCGCAACATCGTTCAAACCCAAAAATGATCCAATGGTCCACAAAAATCCTAATTAATAATTCAGGAAAAATGGCAAAAAAAAAAAATAACTCAAAACACACTACAAGGGAGGTCTACCGGTCCAACTCCGCACCCGATCAAAAATCCACCTTTCACATATTCGACAATAACGACGCTGGTCACAATAATATCGACACCGTCAATTAAATTCATTTCGAACTCCGAGAAATTCGACACCAAAGTTTGGGCTCTAAACAACAGCAAAATTCAATTGAGTGTGATTCTAGCGAAATTTGTAATTTAACAATAATAACCGAGAGTGATCAGTTTTAGGCGTAGATTTTATTATAAAGTTTATTTGACGAATTACACATTTTATAAATCTCAAAAATGGGCGAAATTCGAAATGTTACAACTCTTCCCCCTTACAAAAATTTCGTCATCGAAATTTACAATTCAACCCAACTATACAAATAAATGAGGATCTTTGGTGTCGCATCAACTCTTCACTTTCCCACGTCGCACCTTCGGTTCCATGGTGCTCCTAAATCACCTTAACCATCGGAATTTTCTTATTCCGCAAACTCTCTCCATTCTGTCATCGATCCAAACTAGCTTTTCGACGCACGATACTCTGTCATCCATGTCTATTTCTTCATGATTCAGCACATGGGTCGGGTCCAGTTCATACTTTCTTAACATAAAGACATGGAACACGTTATACACTTGAGACAAATTTGGCGGTAGCGTGAAGCGATAAGCCAAGGTGCCAATCCTCTCTAAGATCTCGAATGGACCCCGTACCTCGGGCTCAACTTCCCTTTCTTACCAAACCGTGACAATCCTCTCATTGGCGACACCTTGAGGAAAACGTGGTCCCTTATTTGAAATTCAAAGGCCTACGTCTCCAGTCCGCATAATTTTTTTGGCGGCTCGGGCGGTTTTAAGCCTATCCCTAATCACGTTGACTATTTCGATTGATTTCTTTGGACCAACTCGGGACCCGTGATGCTCCTCTCACCAACTTCATCCCAACAAATGGGTGTTCTACAAGCTCTGCGCAGTATAGTGCTTCTAATGGTGCCATTCTAATACTCGCCGAGTAGCTATTATTATAGGCAAATTCAACTAAATGCAGCTATTCCTCCCAAGCACCCTTTAAAATCAAATATACGCTTTCGTAGCATGTTTTCCAAGGTCTGAATCGTCCTTTTAGACTGGCTATCCATTTGGGGATGATAGGCCATGCTAAACTGTAACCGTTCCTAATGCCGAATGAAGACTTTTGCAAAAAACAGCAATAAATTTAGGATCACGGTCTGAAGTGATTGTCACTAGCACTCCGCAGGCGAACTATTTGTCATACGTAAATCTCGGCATATCTTTCCAAGGTAAAGTCCTTTTGCCTTTGGCAGAAAATGTGCTGATTTTGTCAATCGGTCGACTACCACCCAAATCGAATCATGACCCCTTTAACTTTTCGGTAATCCCATTACAAAGTCCATCGTGATATGTTCCCATTTCCACTCGGGAATTTCTAATGGTTGTAATATTCCACCCGCTTGCAATGTTACACCTTCACTTGCTGATATGTTAAACACTTGGCTACGTGCTTGGCTACGTCTACTTTCATGCCGTTCCACTAATAATGTTGTTGCAAGTTTTGATACATTTTCGTATTACTCGGGTGAATCTTGTAATTGCTACGGTGTGCTTGAGACAAAATCTCTTTCTTGATTCTGTATCACTAGGTACACATAACCGTCCATGAAACTTCATAATCCCATCCTCGGATACCTGAAAATCCAATTTCCTTTTTGTAGCGTTCATACTCAAAATCTTACGAATCTCCGAGTCCATCGATTGTAAAGCCTTAATCTTAGTCTGGATTTCCAATTCAATCCTCAATGCTGCAAGCAAGCCCGATACATGACTCACTTCAAACTTAAATTCCGAATCCTAAACTCCCTCCAACAGAGTCCACTCCTTGACCATCATATGCACGATGCTCGATTTCCGGCTCAGTGCATCCACTACTTTATTAGCTTTTTAGGGTGATACATAATCTCGCAGTCATAGTCCTTAAGGAGTTCCATCCAATAACGCTGTCTCATGTTCGGTTCCTTCCGGGAGAATAAGTACCTTAAACTTTGATGGTCCGTATAAATCTGAAATTTCTCCCCATATAGGTAGTGTCTCCAAATCTTAAGAGCGAAAATAATCGCGGCCAATTCCAAGTCATGCGTCGGATAATTCTGCTCATGTAGCCTCAATTGCTGCGATCGTATGCCACTACTCTTTTCGTGTTGTATTAGCACGCATCCTAATCCTCTTAATGACGTGTCACTTTGTAAATCTTATATCCTCCCGGTCGGACGGGATCGTCCAATCTAACGCATTTGTCAACCTCTATTTTAATTCTCAGAAGCTCCTTTCGCACTTATCCGTCTATTCAAACCTCGTTTCCTTCTTTAATAACCGTGTCAACGAGTGTCGCTAATGCGAAAACCTTTCCACAAAGCGTCTATAATAACCTGCTAGACCCAAGAAGCTCCAAACCTTAATTGCGATGTTAGCCTCAACCAATTCGTGACGGCTTCAATCTTTATCGGGTCCACCGCAATTCCTTCCTCGGATATCACATGTCCTAAGAACGCCACTCGATGAAGCCAGAATTCGCACTTACTGAACTTAGCGTAAAGTGCATGTTCCCTTAAGGTCCGTAGAACTTTTTCCAAATGTACCTCGTGCTTGGCGGAACTCTTGAGTACACCAGAATATAGTCTATAAACACGATCATAAAATGATCCAGAAATTCCTTGAATACCGATTCATTAAATCATAAAGGCTGCAGGGCGTTTGTTAGTCGAGCGGCATCACCGTAAACTCATAGTGTCCATATCTCATCCTAAATGCCGACTTGCACGTCCTCCTTCTTGATCCTCAATTAGTGATAGCTTGGGTCCTCAAATCGATCTTAGAAAACATCGACACCCCTTGTAACGATTAAATAGGTCATTAATCATTGGCAACGGGTACTTATTCTTAATGATCACCTGGTGTAGTTGTATGTAGTCAATGCACAATCTCAATGATCTATCCTTTTCCTCCACGAATAGCAATGGCGCTCCCCATGGAGAGCACTTGGGGCGAATGAAGCATTTATCCAATAACTCTTGCATTTGGACTTTCAATTCCTTCAATTCCGTCGGTGACATCTTATAAGGTGTTTTTGAGATCGATTCTGTCCTTGGGGCTAACTCAATCACGAACTCTACTTCTCTGTTAGGTGGCGGTCTCGGCAATTCCTAGGGAAAGACATCGGAAAATTACACATCACGACTATGTCTTCTAACCTCAGCTCTCCGACCATCGAATCAACTACATTTGCGAAATTCTTGGCACCCTTCATCTAGCAGACTTTGCTACCTCGGTGACAAAATCCAAGGGATCAAGGTTTCTCCTCGGTTTTCCATAAACTCGAATTTAGGATGTCCAACCGAATTAAATTGGATCACCATGCTACTACAATCCATAACAGCTCTTTGTTTGACTAACTAGTCCATACCGACAATCATATCAAAGTCATGCATTAATAAAACTGCCAAATCTATCCTTTCTTCCCTATCGCCAACCATTATCTTACAATCGAGACATTCAAACATAATCAGCACTTTATCATTCAGCCGGAGTAGTCACATACAGCATAACGTCAAGCGGTTTTGGCTCAATCCCAAATAATTTAACAAACTGCTCAGATATAAATGAATGCGATGCCCTGGATCAAACAAGGCATATGCAGCATGATCACAGAGAGAGACCGTGCACTGTGACCATGCCAAAAGGCGTCTGAGCTTCCCTCTTTGCCATTGCATACACCCGTCCTTAGGCTGGTGGCCTATTCTGATTGGCCGGCTGGATAGCTCTAAATTGATTTCTATTATGGGACGGCGGTGGTAGTGCAGGCGACCCAGCCTGTCTATTGTTGGGGCAGTCCTTCATTTGATGGCCCCTTCCGCCACATATAAAACATGCTCCGCCCCTATTTGGGCAAGGTCCACTCCATGTCTTCCTCCATATAGCTTACACAAGGCATTACGATAGCGGTTTGGCTTCCCAATATTCGTCTAAATGGGAGGGACAAAGCGACTATTTCCTGCCATGGGTCTTTTCCCAAGTTAACGGTCGTCCCTAGCTAGGGCATCCGTAATCTAGAAGCAACCCGATTTATGCGATCTCGCTCAATTGCCTAAGCCCTTTCATATATCTCATTATAACCTCTCAAGTTTAAGGAGATCATCGACTATGAAGGTCCGGCTTTAGCACATCCAGGAACCTCCTAGCTTTATCCATTGGATCCTTCACTATTCGGGGCAAATTTGGACAATCTTGCAAACTCGACTTCATCTTGATCCACCGGCGTTTGACCACGATGAAGTCTCATAAATTCCTTGATTTCTACTCTCGGGCGCTTTTAGAAGTATTTATCATTGAAGGTCTCGATTAAGATGGCCCAATTCGGAGCAATACCAATAGGGAATACTTGACCTCTGGTGGTCCTTCACTAATCACTTGTATTGTTCGAAGCTAGTAGATTGCTAGCGTTAGCTTCTCTTCCTCGGCACACCCGAGTACCTCAAAAGCCTTTTCTAGCTCTTCTACGCATCTTGGTGCAGCCTTGGGGTCGCCTCTCCCATCAAACTTGGGGTTTCAACCTCAGAAATTGCTCGACTAGCTTGGACATTGGCCTATTCACATTTACTTGTACTAGACCAGGATTTCCACTAATCACATTATTCCTCGATTTCCATTATACCCAATAATCTCTCTAGCAACTGCGGTGGCACCTTGATGGCGCTCCTTTCCCCCATCTGTCTACCCGATAATAATCCACGCTTCCTTAAGTATCCTCCACATTTCATCCAATCTAGGATCCCCCATTACTCCAGCTTGCGGGGCTACAGGACCTCGACCTCGACCTCTACCTCGACCTCTATCTTGACCTCGACTGCTCATCTTACTGATTCTCACAAATGCTCACATGCTAAATTCCACACGAATTAGAAAGCTAGGCCAACTATACCAGTCTAAGCCCTAGGCAATAAATCACAACAAATTCATTAAGAAGGCAGCCAATCACAATGTCACTAATCACAACCAATAGGATTCGTGCACTTACCTCAAGTCCCTAACGCACTTGCACCTCACATATTAATGCATAAATTCACTTAGCAACCACAAGCAAACAGTGCGGGGTACGCATGGCACACGAGTCTCCCTAAGCTGGCTACCCCAAAGTCATCGGTCATTATCACTCCAAGTTTCGACCAACTTGGATAGAGCTAATCTTGCTTTGATACCAAATCAACGGGGTGTCACGCCCCGAATCCCGACGGGCTTGCGACACCCTTCCCCAAGGTCGTATTGATCGCGACGCCCCTAGGAAGCATCACCAACGCCAAGCGAAACATGCGAAGACAAACGCAAGCGGAAGCGGAAATTAAATAACCGGACAAATAAATAATGACAAAGGGATAGCACAATGCAATAATTGTATAACATTATAAAGTAGTCACTATTACAAAACAATAACCCAAGCTACCAATTTGAAATCACAATTTTCAAAAGGGGGCGGTGGTTGACAAGCTTATCTCCTCTACAAAAGGTACTCAAAAGATAGGGTAATTTGATCAATCCTGTGGTACTTTGGCAGCATCTCGAATTGATCACGGTCGCGGATCTGAAAATAGTTATATAATAACCATGAGCACGAGTCTCAATAAGCAACAACCTATACCCCACCTAGGCTAATACATTCCTAGACAAGTTTAACATGTAATTCACCAGCCAACACAATCAATTTCACATGACATGCTTACCTCACCTCGAACCACGTGCCAATCCTGTATATTAGTCCAAATATGATCATGCAACAATAGGTCACAACTGTATCACAATCACTTGGGCATCATACCCACTCGCATTCAGATCAATCCAACTAGTCACATCGCACACACGTGTCCAACCAGCTTTCTTATGACCGGCGTCAACATGCTTTAGGTCAAATTTTCCTCCTCACGGCCCACCGTCAATACGTCTCAAGTTCGTCTCACGGTGCATCTAAGCCACACAATTTAATCAATTCCAATGACCGCCCGTCAACACGTCCTAGATCAAACTTTCCTTTCACGGACCACCGTCAACACGTTTCAAGTTCGATCTCACAGCACACACGCCACACAATTCAACCAATTCCAATGACCACCGTTAACACGTCCTAGATCAGACTTTCCTTTCATGGACCCTTTGTCAATACGTCTCAAGTTAGGTCTCATAGGCACACAAGCTCCACAATTCAATCACGAGTTCCTCACACTAGCCCACCAATCCGATACTCAAGTCGGCCCAATTACACATTAATTTCACCCACAAGCGCCACGACAATTTGATTATCGTGCCCACATAAATTAGCCACTAAACATGCCACAAATCACCACAATCCATTCCACCAATTAATCACATTTATAAATTGGTCCGAACCCAAATTTAACCAACTAATCCGATACTAATTACACACTAAATAAGTCTAAAATTATCCATTATACTAAGGGTTTAGGGTTTAGGAAAAGTCACTTAAAATAAGTTTTGGCTAGGCATGGGCGCCGGTCAAATGGGTGCAACCGATTGGCTAACCGGGCCTAAAATGGCTGGATGAATTTAACGGTTTGGGCTAAATGGTGGTCATGGGCGAGGGGTGAGGGCTAACATGGATATGAAGGAAGAAGGAAGAAGAAGGAGAGAGAAGGAAGAAGAAAAAGAGAAAGGAGTAGAGAGAAGAGAGAGAGAGAGAAAAGAGAGAGAGAGAGAGAGAGAGAGAAAATATCCTAAGTAATGATCGCAATCCAACGGCTTTCGTTCAAACCCAAAAATAATCCAACGACCCACAAAAATACTAATTAATAATTTAGAAAAAAAAGGCAAAAAAAAAACTCAAAACACACTACGAGAGAGGTCTACTAGTCCAACTCTCCGAACCCAATCAAAAATCCACTTTTCACATATTCTTGGCAATAACGACACTAGCCATAATAATATCGATACCATCCAATTAAATTAGTCCCCGAAACTCCGAGAAATTCGACACCAAAGTTTTGGCTCTAAATAACTGTCAAATTTGATCGAGTGCGATTCTAGCGAAATTTCTAATTTAAAAATAATAGCCCAAGAGTGACAAATTATAAGCGTCTTCGACAAATTACACGTTTTATAAATCCCAAAAATGGGCGAAATTCAAAATGTCACAATGATAACAGGTCACAAACAAGTTAAATTGGTCAATTTGGATTGAACTATTTATGACCCAACTCAAATCCGACTCGACCCACCCATTTGACAAGTTTATCCATAACATCACATAGCGGCTACTCAAACCATATTGTGTATCATGTATGTAAGCCACAAGCCCATCACTTGTAAAAGTGGACCTCATGTCCTAACCTGTAGAGACTGACTTGGACGGTAGAACATTTGTATATTTACGGAGTTTATACACAACCTCATACATGGGAGTTCGTTCTTTGGTGAATAGGCCGTGGTATAGATGTTTGGTATATAGTATCATTCACATGCAAATTATTACTGCATAACAAATGCCATAGATACTTTGATAAACGAAATTGCAAATATTAACACACTAATCTCTTAACATTTTCTATGTAACAGTTTAAGTTAAATAATTACATATTATTCAACTTACAAACCTTCATCCTCTTTTGATCATCTCATCATCAATTAATAGATAATTTATGAAAATTCATGTATCATTTAGATGAAATCAATCCTAGACAGTCAATTCTTATATAAACTGGACAACTTAGGATTGAGAAATTACCTAAAAGGAATCGTTTAGTTTTCCTCTAAAGTAAAAACAAGAGGCCTCTTTCCAATATTATATCAAGCCACTTGTTCTCTATTTTCAAATTTACTGACTACCTCACTACTAAATTATTATTAGGTCTTAACTTTAGCTAGCTCATACAATTTCATAACTAAGACCGCATCAAGATTAAATTCATCTTAATAATCAAAAATAAATTAATTTCGACAATTCTAGATTTTCCAAAGTTACTTGATTGCCCCTACAAGGTTTCTCATTTTACATATTTTAGCCTTAAATTCCAAACTTTTCGTAATCAACCTATACTAATTAAATCGAATACCTAAGGCCATATAATTGCAATCTACGACATGCAAATATTTTATTTACGCTGTAGACATGTCACAGATTTGGTTTTTTTTTTTTTTTTAAATATAGCGTAATTACCTATCATCATAAGGTTTTTGATTGTGCAATCAGCTCCCACATATCCAATTTTAGTAAATTTGTCCCTAGATTTATGAAATTAAAAATTTGCCCCTAAAGTTTCTAAACTAATGTTGGGAAAAGGACACCACAAGTACTTTTTTTTTTTTCCGATCTCTTAAATGTGATAACTTCTATGCAATGCTCTTGAGTGCCTTAATGTTTTTTTTTTTAATCACTTTGCAATCAATCACTTGAGTGCCATATCTTTTCAAAATTGTTCACCATAATTATCATGCCATGTTAGATTTTCGACGGTTGGATAAATGTTTTTTTTAAAATTTGTGGCACTCAAGTGAACGATTGAAAATTGCGCACACGAGTAAATGTTTTCTTAGAAGTTATGGCACATAAGTGATTGAAAAAAAAAAGGTTATGGTTTTCAAATGAGCGCCATACTGAAAAGTTATGGCACTTGTAGTATTCTTATTCCTAGTTTAGTTGGTTTGAATTCTTTTAATTTATCTAACTTAATAAGCTCCTATTTAAAACTTTAAACCACAAAATAACATTGTAGAAGAGCCCTTTCACTTCTGTAAATTTTACAAAATTACATCTAGACATGTCAAAATTACTAGAATGTCATTCTTAGGTCTGGTTGCGACAAAACCTCTTCGGTAATCATTCAAAGGCATTTTGGGCATGTTGAAAACTTTTCAAATTAAGTCAAGAGATCACAATTGCTCAATTTAGCAAGATATATGTCATGCCATTCTTCAAAGGGTAAATAACACAAATAGTCCCTAAACTTTGGCCAAATATGCAATGTGATCATTAAACTTTTACCTAACACGCAATGTCGTTCCCGAACTTTTAATTTATTCAATGTGGTCCCTGAACTTTTGGTACATGTTCAATTTAATCCCTAGATTGTAGAAATGTTTAATGTTGTCCCTGCAACTTAAATTAATAGAACGACAACATCAAATATTTTCATATAGTCCAAGAACTAAATTAAATATGTACCAAAAGTTCAAGGATTACGTTAAACAATGGATTACATTGCATATTGGGTTAAAGCTTAGGGACCACATTGAACAAATTTAAGGTTTAGGGACCATTTTTGTCATTATTCCTTCCAATAATGCAAATAAACTTAACCTTAAAACTAAACCTAAACAAGTAGACAGCAAATAACTAAGGTCAATAATTCCAAGCAGATTAATCTAACTTTGTTATTAGATTTGTTACTTACCTGGCCTAGAAGGACTTGAAATGTAAACACCTTGAAAGCAAAACATAATGTAAAAAATATTAACGACTTGTTGATAGCTAAATTTTGGCTCACATAGCTTTAACATGCATCACGTAAGAAAATTAGGGATTGGACTTGACCCCTTAACAAAAGTATCAAGTTGCATTGTTTACATTTGCCTTCTGCACTACATTGCATTTTAGTTACTAATAGCATCTAGCATTAACCCGTTTGCATCAAGCATGTTGCATGGAGTTGAGTTGAGCACACTAAGTGGCCCAGTATGAGCTATGAGTTTGCAGCTTAAACTTAAGTTCAACACGAGAAACAAGCTTGAAATTGAACTTTCCAACTTCTTTGGAGCAAGCTTTAATTCAATGCAAGAGGTGTTCTCCAGACTTAACTTTCCAACTTTCTTGAAGCTCAAACTCAAAGTCTGGCATGGGAGATGAATATAAAATCAAATTTTCAATACTTTTAGGGCTCAAAGGTAGCTCAATGAGGAAAGGTAAGTGAATTTCAACATTGTGGGAGCTCCAAGATGCTTGGGATAACTTAAATAACAAATCCAAACTTGTGGGAGCTTTGTCCTAATTATGAAATGATGGGAATTAATTTTCCAACATCCTTGGAGTCTTGTCCTTCTACTAACATCCTAGGATTTTATCCCAATCCTAGTATGCTTTGTCTTAATCCATCAACGTGGGAGCTGGTCCTAAATTGGACATGGCGGATAAGGTGACGTGTGAGGCACCACTTGGCATGATCTTGGCCGTTCATCACACTTGGAATTCATGATCATCAATGCTCTACTTCACGCATCATATACCCCTCACATGCTTCATAATTTGCCATTCACATGCTTCGGTCACGTGCCATTTACATGACCTTCACACAGCACTTCAATGAATAAGCACACATAGGGTTGTTCCTCGTGGATGGCTTGCATCTTCACCTTACTCCTATCTAAAATGGGAGCATCGGGCTCTATGGATCAACTTGCAAGCTCAACTTAGACCTCGTCAATTATAGATTTTTCTTGGGAACAATTTCTAGCCAGAAATAGATTGATTTTTATATTTCTATTTTCTGGAAAAATTTTTCGAGAAGAGAAACGTGTTAGATAACGATACCAAATTTATGTTCCTAAAATAGAAATTCGTTTGATGATAGCATAAAATTTCTATTTCTAGAAACTTGAAAAAGCGGAAGAATGCCCAAAGTGTCATGTGATTCAAGATTGTAAATGATATATCAGGCCAAGGGAGAGTTGCGTAAATTCCATGGTCAGGGAAAAAATGTAAACCATAAGTGAAAACAGAAGTGGGGAGAGGATAATTGGATCCTTTTCATTCTCATTGAAAAGAAGAACAACAGTCCTATAATCATAGACTGTTATTTAGACTGATAGGGAAAAGGGTAGTCCATGATGGCTCTTCTTTTGAAAGTTAGGAAGTGCTATTTGGTCAAGAAAATGATGATGAGTGATGGTGAAGCAGCTAGAAAAGATAGAGAGAGAGAGAGAGAGAGAGAGAGAGAGAGAGAAAGAGTGTAACACCCCTACCTCGGGTCATATATGTGACGTCCCATTCATTATTATCTTTCTTCAAACACAAGTGGAAGTATATCTTGGGACAATCATAATTATAACAACAGCAGGATTAAGACCAACAAAGCATCATGAGCAAACCTTATATAATAGTTGGAAATCAGGGAAAACATGCATAACATACTATTTCCATTTTACGTAAATAGATTTTACAAGCCCCTTTCTTTTTCACTACTAGTTCCTCATTACAAATCATATTACAAACGGAGGCCGAGGTTAATTCTAGCTCCTCTATGTCATCCTTCATCTTACGGACCTGAAATAAAGGGAAACAACGGGGGATGAGTCGGGAAACTCAATGAGTAAATTCACTAATACTCGTGCATAATGATGCCTCGTTATTGTACTAACGCATACAAATACTTTCCCCACCTTATGTCGATGGCAAATCAATAGCAAAGACTTTGACCTTACTCTTGCTATGTTTACATGGAAACTCACTTGTAAATGCACATCCCGACACACATATAGAATTCATTTATCACATACCGGCACATATATAAGAATCATTTACCGTCATCCTAGCTCAACCAGGGCATCCCGGCTCAACCGAGGCATCCCGGCTCAACCGAGGCATCCCGACTCAACCGAGCCATCCCGGGGCTAGCTCACCCGAGGCATCTGGGCTCAACCAAGGCATCCTAGCTCAACTAGGGCATCCCGACACTAGTTTACCGAGGCATCCAGGCTCAACCTAGGCATCCTAGCTCAACTAGGGCATCCCGGCGCTAGTTTACCGAGGCATCGCCGCTAACGCGACGGTCTTCTTCTTTTATTTAGTGGTCACACGAGCACTCGAGCATTCAAGCCAATTCTTATATTTTCATTAGCTTATGTAAACATGATCCGTACTCATAACAATGCCACAACACAATTTTGCGTGATCACTTATGCAAACAGCTGCTCGATTTTGCAAGGACATCATTTTGAAATATGTTTTCCTTCTCAAGACATCGAAATCCTTTTGTAAACATAGCAATGAAATTAATCCATTTTCAAAGGACTTTGTAAAAACATCATTTCAAAGCATGCTTTCCTTCTCAAGACATCGAAATCATTTCTTAAGCAAACATTCCTTTTCAAAGATTCTTAATCTTTTTTGAAATCAACTAGTCTAATGATCGAACAGAGTTCAAGCAAACCATGTCACCTCAAATATGACATATAAGCAAGTCATGAAAAAAACCAACCATAACCAATCAAAAGACCGAACACGGTCCAAGCAAACCACATCACAAGATTAGGGGAATTCACTTACATGCCACGTTCCAACCATGTAACACACCGCCCTATCCAAGTGTTAGGGAATCCACTCACCTATAAGCACAAGAAACGTCTATGACGGTCGGCGATGGCACAAGCACGGGCAAGGCGCAGCCAAGAGGAGAGAGGGTGGCCTAGAGAGTGAGAGCATGAGAGAGAAAGGTGATGGTGAAACCGTGAGAAATGAAGGAGTGGTGCCTCTATTTATAGGCTCCATTTGCTTCTTCCCCAAGCCATATCTTCTTATCATCATTACCAAATCTTCCTAGATTTTGTCATTATTACAAAATCTTCTTTTATTAATGACTAGATTTGGCCATCATTACCAAATCTTCCTTAAAATCTTAGTATTAATGAATATAAGCCAAAAGTCATGATGAAATGTCATTAATAAAAGATTCTGAAAATCTTGACATTAATGAATAAGAGCCAAAATATCATGATGAAATGCCTCCAAAGTCAAATGTCATGATTATAAAGATTCTGAAAATCTTGGTATTAATGAATAAGAGCCAAAATATCATGATGCAATGCCTCCAAAGTCAAATGTCATGATTATAAAGATTCTGAAAATCTTGGCATTAATGAATAAGAGTCAAAAGCCATGATAAAATGCTATTAATAACTTGATTTTGAAAATCTTTGCATTGATGGACACCGGACAAAATAACATGATGAAATGCCCCTAAAGTCTTATGGCCATTAATGCATGTCATGATGGTGGTGCCTTCAAAGTCCAACTAATTAATGCAAGTCATGATAAAGGGGCCTCAAAGTCTTCGTTCATTAATGCATGTCATGATGAACCTTAATAAATGAAATTTGAAGGAGAAGCTTTGACCGTTTCTAGACTCTTCCAAGTCTAACTTGTTCCCCAAGTTCTTGACCAACTTGCTTACCAAGCTTAGACTAACTTGCTCACCACTCCAAGCCATCAATGCATGTCATCATGGAGGGGCCCTAAAGTCTTGATTCATTTATTGCGAGTCATGATGAAGGGCCACCAAAGTCCAACTTTAATAAATGCAAGCCATAATGAAGCTTGGAGGATAAGCTTTGACTCGGTCAAGGCCTTATCCTCTAGATTCTTCTACCAATTTCCCGAACCGTATACTCCCTAGAACCTTCTAACTTTACTGAATTCTCACGCAAATGACTCGGGCCAATCGGGTCATACGAAATAGACTAATCGGCACTACAATCACAACCCTCATCATAAACATCTAACTTATTCTCCGAGGATTTTCCCAAAATATAACATGCTTGTTAATCCCATTCAACCCGAGGTTCGGTGTGGGAAATCCTCTAAATATGCCTCAAATATCACCAAAAGACATTAAGTCGAGATTCCAATGTTCTCACATAGAAACTGATAAATCTTTGAAATCTAATAAAATCGGATAGCTCTGCACTGTTCACGAAATCGGACTTGAAAACATAGTAAACGGACTCCGAAAATTCTCAAATTCAGATATGTCATAAACAAGGCTTTAACAAACATTTCTCATGAAGAACACAAAATCGGAATCTCTCTGTAAATACCATTTTTAGTAGCTCAAATACAGACTAAAAATAGTTCACTGGAACAGAATTCGTGTTTCTCAAATTAAGCTCTGTCCAGAATCCAAATCATCTCGAAAAATTCCCAAATTTGTACACGTTATAGAAAAAGAAGTTCTCAACAACTTTTGTGAAGGAAACTTTTCCAAAATCAACCCAGAAAAGCTTGTAGAAAATAAAGACAGTGTGAACATCACCGAAATACCTGTTCTGGGTAGTTTTACACGGTCCAAAAAATTAAGCCATCGTACCATCCATATCAACTCCAAAAATTTTTAAATCAAAGTATGTAAAACGTCATGATGCTTGGAACAACTTTCAAGAAGGAAGTGTTTGGAAATTCGGATTGTAAAAGTCTCTCCAAAAATAACAATACGAAAGGATACAAAGGATCCAAACTGAGTTTTCCAAAATAGAAATAAAAATTAGTTCCAATTGGAAAACCACTAAACTTAAACCATAGCCATTCCAGGGACTGAAATTGAGGATATGACATAGAGAGAGATGCACGAGAGCGATGTTAAGTAAATGAAGATTGAGTGCAAATAAAGAACTCGAGGAAGATGAAGGCGTGAACCATAAAAGGTGAAGTGGTTGTATGTGGGTTGGCTATTCCTCTCAAATCTCTCTATGCGAATGCTTGATCACAGCATCTAGGTATTTATGAATAACTTAGAGGGTTGCTAATACTCCAAGATAGAGATGAATGCTGATTGTACTTCATAAAAAAAATGACTAGACAAAATGGCCTAGCACTATGAGCTGGTACGATGATGAGCCAAGCAAGTCACCACACCATATCCACAGAATCATTTTGGGAGACTCATTTGTTTCCAAATTTTAGAAAATCGATTTTTGTAAACTCCCACGGATCTAAAATCTGGGAAGGTCCCTAATTCACAAGGCGCTACAAGGTTGATATTTTGGTTAATGTGATCATCACGAAAAAAAAAAGGCTTATTCATCAAGGATATGCTATTTTTTGGTCTAGTAAAAGAACAGGGGCATCATGATTCAATAGACGATCTAAATCCCTTTAGTAATTTTTCTTAATTGGCAATTTTAGAGAGTTTCTCCTCTCCATCTCTTCCATTCATGATCTCATTAAATTTTTAGTGGACTTAGGCCAATTTTCTTTTTCAAAAATACTTTGTTTGGTAGCGAGGATCTCAGGTATGCCCCTAACATTTAATGTGTTAAATGTTCTAGCAGAATGGAAGTTATAAGGGGAGGAGTGATTGCTAACTCTTATTTTGCAAGGAGGCGTTGGAATGAATGTTTATTTTTGCAATTATTAAAGCGGTGTTTGATATAAACTATTGTGCATGATATTGCATTCACACTACACCACACACACAACCTATAGCCAAACCAAGGCAGCATAGGATAATTATGATGGTACTAAGATCGTGGACACTCCGACTACCACCACATAGTACAAGCTGCCCTTCTTAGTCCTGAAATTTCTTCTTGGTGTCATAGAATTACCACCCGATCTACCACCACGCCGACATAGGTCGGTTCTTTGATGAAGCTGAAGTCATAGGAACCCCGACCAAATCGCAACCACCTTGGTTCAGTCCGGTAATCCTTGTGGCTCCACTTTGCTAAGCCGTCTAGAATAGAAATCGAGCCTCACGTCTTATCGTTTGTCTATGTGATTGCTTTGGTTTTGCTGGGTGAAGTAAGTCTTCTAAACTTTTGCTTTGCAATTTACTTATGTTCCCATATCTTTTTGTTGGTCCATGACATTAGGTTGATCGTGAGTCTTGGTCTATATATGATGGGAGAAGTTGACATTGAATTATTACTGCTCCTAAAAACGAGCTAAGTATATGGTGGAGTAGACTTAACCCGATCAACCCGATCGGGTCATATTTTTGTGAAGTCCAAGATAGGATGGCTCCTCCCTTTGTTGGAAATGAAGGTCCGGTCTGGCCTCATTCGAGCATTGGCACATTTCTGGTGTTCAAATGTCCACCTTTATGTTTGGTAAGCATCAACTTACCCCTTCTATAGAATAACATAGCATTGTCATTGAAAAATCTTTGGACTCAGAGTTAATTAGTCTACCTATCGGAATAGACCCCACATTACTTTTATATGAATTTTTAAGTATCAAAGAAGGTGAAATAAGAAAAATTGTGAAAGGGAATCGTGGGACATGTCCTTTCTCATTTTTGGGGAATGTTTTAACAATGCCACAAAATTTCTAAAGAGTATGATCTTCTTCCTAGCTTTCTTTGGATTCGTAGTTTTTCCTCAGTGTAAGAATGCTTGTAGTCTATCGATTGCGTGGTTACTTGAATAGGTTTGGGTTGAAATAACTTTGTCAATACCATTTTAGCAGAAACTTGAGGTGACTAGCAAGGATCATCTAGAGGGGGTGAATAGGTGATTTAAACATATCTTGAACGATTTAAAGCAGAAGTAATAGATGAAGATCAAGGTCTAAACAATGTTCAGATTTTGAACATTTCCGTATAGACAATTATCTAAATGTGCAATAAATGAAAAGAGTTTTTAGGGATAAGAGAAATTGCACACAACATATATAGTGGTTCGGCTTAGATCAAGAATACTTCCATTCTCCTATGCTAATAGCCCTCTTGGCTTGATTCTACTAGATGATCAATCAAGAGATTACAAATTTTGAGTGATAATACTCTATGTAAAATAGGTCACTCTATCTCACTTAATCACTCTTACAAAAGGTTTCTCAAGTTTATATAGATTTTAGCTTAAGAAAGACAAGTATCACTAATCGAGTATGCTCAAACTTTGGAATGGATCGATTTCTAGATGTCGTCTCTTCTTTAGCTCCTCAAAACTTCGTCTCCTTTTTATACTCCTCCACTTTCAAATTAGCCATTAGATAGTCTTTAGAAGATCATCTTCCATTCTTCATTTAGGACATATTTGTATAAAAGGGATTGAGTAGCCTTTGCATGACAAAATATGAATCTTCAAATCTGAGTCTCCTTTATAACCCCACATAACACGCCTTAGGGTATTATGTGACCATATGGGCGTTCAATCACTCAACCAATTCTCACCTTTTGATTAGCCAATTGCCACTCAAACTGTATTTAATTCACATCTAGCCACGTCCCTCATGTGCAACAACAACATTGAAAAGCTCTTGAGAAAGAGAAATTAATTTGCACAGAATCGAGTTAAAAATAGGCAATTATGTAGTAATCAAAACCTTTTTGAAATAAATAGTAATTAAACTCCAAAAATTATAAATTGTGGATATGTCATTGGAAACACTTTGATGGATATTTTTCATGAAGAATACAAAACCCAGTTCCAACTGGAAATACCTCGTTTTGTCGATCAAAGTCAAATCGAAATCAACCCGCCAGGATAGACTATTCGGCCTTCAAAATCCATTCAATCAGTACCCAAATATCCTTGGAAAGCTTTGAAATTTTTATATGTCATAGAAACATGTGTCATTAACAACTTTCATGAAGGAAAATCATTGAAAGGAGGTCTGAAAAACTTTACAAAAATTCAGAAAGACAAGCAGGTCGGGTGAACAGTAATCCTAGCAGGTTTGAGACAGTCAAAAATGGACTTACAAATGCCCTCAAATGGTCTCTAAAAATTCCAGATTTAATATATGTTATACTTAAAGATCTTAGGGAAAACTTTCATGAGAATACCACCTCATATTCAGCCCACACAAGTCACCACAAAAAAAAAAAAACAACAGAGCACAGCAAGAATCGGATCCGAGAAACAACTCAACAAGAATCAATCCTCGACCAAGCACAACCAGCCCTTAAAGCAACTCTAATCAACCCTTAATCAGCCCCTAAACATGCCGTTGATAACCCATTATCCTAATCAAGCTTTAGGAGTGCTTACTAGAACTTAAGGTTAAGACCAGCAAGATCAACCAACCAAAGCCAAGTCCAAAGGGTGCTATTCCCGACACCGGGACGAGAAGAACGGCGGCAGCCTGTTCAGCACGGTCCACGGCTAAAGCGAGCATAAACCGATGGTCACGGTGAGGGGTGGTATTGGCTTCGTGGTGGCTGGTTGGTTCCGAAAATGGTAAGGAAAGAGAGGAAAAGAAAGGGTGGTAGCGGGGGGTGCAATAGCAGCGTCCGACGGTTGTTCCGGCGACTTCATGGCGGCGTCACGATGGTTAGCGGTGGCTAAGAAGGGCTAAACTGATCAACAAGGCGGAGGGGGAAAGGAGCTTTAGCCGAAAATGGAGAGGCAAGGGAGGAGAGAGAGTGAGCAAGAGAGAGTAAGGGAGAAAGATGATTAGATTTTACTAACTCCACTAACAAAACCTCAATACCAAACCCCACTTACAAATCCAAGGGTCCACTTTCTATAATCTTCCCCAAGCCAAGATCCAAGAGTCCACAAAATTCCTCTCATCAATTTCCCAAAATTACAAATGGCAATAAAAATAAATAAGCAAGATGAGGAGGGGTAGATTGGTCTAAAATTTTTCGACCAAGGAGGGAAAGCATAAATGTCCAACTTGCCTTCTAACCTTTCAAATGCATTCAAATATCTTCGAGGGTAAAATGGTCTTTTTCCATACCCGGTCCAAACTACACTTTTCCAACAATTTTGAGCGATCTAATAGTTGGCCACACTTGATGAGACAACGTCCGATAAATTTTTGTGAAATCTTAAAAGTTCGACATTCCATTTCGGATTTTAATTCATGGCTAAAACCAATCGATTGTGACTTTAGTGTATTTCAAACTAACGAGCAGCTTTTAGAAGTTATGCGTATCAACCCATAGCCGATTAGATATCGGGTCACATATAAGTTTATTTCGAGCCATGGTGATCTCAATTGTCATGTAATTGCGAGGGTCAATCATTAGTTCCAATTGATGCGATCATTTGGATTAGGTTTGTGATCATTGAAATTCATACAATGATCAAGCGGAATCACCTGCAATCCAACTATATAATATTTGTGAATCGTCCCATAGCCATCCTTGGATTGGGCTTTAATAGCCCAAAATATTTCCTCGTCAATCCTTATGGTCGAAGTGTCAATCCATAATCAAGTTCTTAGTTTCACGTACTTGATTCCTATTTTGTCATTCCCTAGTGGTTAGTTTTCTCAAGGGTGATAAATTCTAAGTGAGATTTAATTAAAGTGCATAAGGATATAATCATTTTATAAATCCCGAAAATGGATCGAATTTCAGAATGTCACAACTCTTTTCCCTTACAAAAATTTCGTCCTTGAAATTTACAACCAACTATACTACTCAAACCAAAAGGGGTGTTGACATCTCATGACTTCTTCACTTTCCCAAGTGGCTCCCTCGGTATCGTGATGTTGCCGGACAACTTTAACCAATGGGATCATCTTAATCCACAAAACTTGTTCTTTTCTATCCTTTATCTGAATAGGTCTCTTCACGTATGACACCGTATCGTCCACGCCTAATTCTTCATAATTCAACACGAGGTCGGATTTGATTCGTACTTTCTCAGCATGGACAAGTGGAAGACGTTGTGAACTTGAGACAAATTCGGCGGTAGGGTAAGTCAATATAGGCTAAAGTCCCAATCTTTTCCAATATCTCAAACAGACCTATGAACCTTGGACCCAACTTTCCTTTCTTGCCAAATCGGAACATTCCTCGATTGGCAACACCTTAAGGAAGACATGATCTCCTACTTGAAATTCTAAAGGTCTACGTCTCTCGATTCGTGATAACTCTTGTAACGACTCGAGCGGTCTTAAGTCTATCTCAAATAATTTTAACTACCTCTACTAACTGCTGTACTAACTCTAGACCCGTTATACTTTATTCCCCAACTTCATTCCAACAAACCGGAGTTCTCATGAAGTTCTGCAAGCTCGCCATAAAATGCCTCAAATGGTGTCATTCGACACTGCTGATAATTATTATTATAGGCAAACACGATCAAATGTAACTATTCTTCCCATCCTCCTTTAAAATCTATCACGCAGGTTCGTAATATGTCCCTCGAGCGCCTGAATTGTCCTCTCAAATTGACCATCCATCTATGGATGATAGACCATGCTATATTGTCGCTTCATTCCCATAGCCGCCTCAAGACTTTTCCAAAAGGTGACGGTAAACTTAAGGTCTCTTTGATGTAATTATCACCGGCATTCCATGAAGGTAGATTATTTGTCGATATATAGCTTGGCATACCTATCCATTGCGAAGTCCTTTCAGACCGCCGTAAAGTGTGCCGACTTAGTCAATTTGTCAATGATAACCCAAATTAAGTCGTGACCTCTCGACTCCTCGGCAAACCCATGACGAAGTCTATGGTGATATGCTCTCATTTCCATTCCGAGATTTCTAATGACCGTAATTGTCCACCGAGCTTGCATTGATGCGCCTTCACTTGTTGACATGTTAGGCGGTTTGCCATGTATTTGGCTACATCTACTTTTATTCCATTCCACCAATAATGTTGACGCAAATTCTGATATATCTCATACTACCCGGATAAATACTATAATTACTGTGATGAGCTTCTACCAAGATTTCCTCCTTAAGCTCTGCATCATTTGACATGCATAGTCATCCATGAAACTTTAGGATTCTGTTCTCGGAGACTTGAAAGTCGGTTTTCCTCTTAGTTGCATCCATACTCAAAATCTTTTTGCATCTTAGGGTCTGTAGATTGTGATACCTTAATCCTCGCTTTGAATTTCCGGTTCAATCCTCAAAGTAGCCAATAGACTCGAGAGGTGTCCTACCTTGAACTTAATTTCCAAATCCGTATTCCTTCAAGTAGAATCCACTCTTTAACCATCATATGCGCGATGCTTGACTTCCTACTAAGCTCATACGCTACTTTGTTAGCCTTCCCAGGGTGATACAAGATGTTGCAGGTCATAGTCCTTAAGAAGTTCCATCCAACGATGTTGTTTTATATTTAGCTTCTTTTAGGAAAACGAGTACTTTAAGCTTTGATGGTCCGTTTAGATTTGAAACCTCTCTCCATAAAGATAGTGCCTCCAAATCTTCAATGCAAAGATGATAGCCGCAAGTTCTAAATCATCGTTGGGTAGTTTAGCTCATAAGGCCTTAATTGTCGCGATGCGTATACAACTACTCTTCCATCTTTGCATTAACACGCATCTCAATTCCTTTAGCGATGCATCTTTGTAGATCTCATATCCTCCGGGACCGATGGTATTGTCAACACAGGGGAGTGGTAGTCCACCTATGTTTCAGCTCTTGAAAACTTCTTTCGCACTTGTCCATCCATTCGAACTTTGTTTCCTTCTTTAGCGTACACGTCAAAGGAGTGACTATCGCGAAGAACCTTTCCATGAATCTACTATAATAGGCCAGAAGTCTTAGAAAGCTTCAAACCTCATCCTTCATCATAGGCCTCGCCAATTCGTGACCGTTTTGATCTAAGTCGGATCCATTGAAATTCCATCTCCAGAGATTACATGTCCAAGAAATGCCACTCAATTCAGCCCGAACTCGCACTTACTAAACTTGGCATAAAGTGCGTGTTCTCTTAAGGTCCATAGAACCATCCTTAGTTATTGTCCATGTTCCTCAAGACTCTTGAATACACCAAGATGTCATCGATGAATACAATAACGAACTAATCCAAAAATTCCTTAAATAGCCGATTCATTAAATCCATAAAGGCGACTAGGGCATTAGTCAATCCAAACAGCATGATGGTAAACTCAGAATGTCCATATCTCGTACAAAATGCCGTCTTCAAGATGACCTCCTTCTTGATCCTTAACCGATGGTAGCCCGTTCTTAAGTCCATATTGAAGAATACCGATATCCCTTGCAGTTGATCGAACAAGTCATCTATTCTTGATAATGAATACTTGTTCTTAACGGTTACTTGATTCAACCGCCAATAGTCAATGCATAAACACAAAGACCCATCTTTTTCTTTCTGAACAACTTGGTGCTCCCCACGGTGACGCACTTGGACGAATAAACCTCTTATCCAGTAGTTTTGCATTTGAACCTTTAATTCTTTCAATTTCGAAAATGCCATTACATAGTATGCTCTAGATATCTGGTTCTGTCCCAAGTGCTAACTTAATTACAAATTCCACTTCCCTTTTAGGTGACAATCCCAAAGCAATTCACGAGGAAAGACATCGGAAAATTGCATACCTCAGCTATGTCCTCTAGCCTCGGTTCCTCGATTAAAGAATCAAACCACGGTTGCGGGTAACCTTGACATCCTTCATCTAACAACTTAGTCACCTCAAGCAACGAAATCCAAAGGATCGAGATTCCTCCTTGGTTTCCGACAATTTCATATCTAGAGTGATCAATGGGATTAAATTGAATCACCCTACCGCCACAATTCGCCTAACCCTCTGTCTAAACCAACCAATCCATATCAATAATGACATCGAAATCAAACATAGACAAGATAGAGAAATCAATCAAATTTTCTCTCTAGCAATAACAATTTTACAGTCTGGGCATCCTAACGTAATCAATACTTTATCCATAAGAGGGTGGTAACACACAACATTACTTCTAGTGGTTTTCGGATAATTTCTCACTTGGTTTCCATATTGGCCACATCCAAAACATGCTCCAAGTCCACTTGGGCAAGGACCATTCCGTGCCTCTTTCCACAAGACCGACATGTGGCATTAGAGTAATGGTTCGGCTTTTCAATGTTCTTTCTTGCAGGAGGGTGGTGGCGTTCGGTGCAATAAGCGGCGTTGGCGACTTCACGGTGGGGCGGTGGCTAAGAAGGCGGAGCAAATCAGCAAGGTGGAGAGGGAAGGAGCTTCAACCCCGAAAATGGGGGGGGCAAGGAGGAAAGAGAGTGAGCAAGAGAGAATGAGGGAGAGAGAGAACATGATTTAAATTTACTAACCCTACTAACAAAACCTCAATACCAAAACCCACTCCACAAATCTAAGGGTCCACATTCTATCCTCTTCCCCAAGCCAAGATCCAAGAGTCCACAAAATTTCTCTCATCAATTTCCCAAAATTACAAATGGCAACCAAAAAAATAAATAAGCAAGATGAGGAGGGGTAGATTGGTCTAAAATTTTTCGACCAAGGAGGGAAAGCATAAATGTCCAAATTGCCATTCAACCTTTCAAATGCATTCAAATATCTTCGGGGTAAAATGGTCTTTTTCCATACCCGGTCTAAATTACACTTTTCCGACAATTCCGAGCGATCTAATAGTTGGCCATGCTTAATGAGACGACGTTCGATAAATTTTCGTGAAATCTTAAAGTTCGACATTCCATTCGGATTCTAATTCATGGCTAAAATCAATCGATCGCAATTTTAGAGTATCTCAAGCTAACGGACAGCTTTTAGGGAGTTACTCGTAGACGACCCGAAGCCGATTCGATTTCAGGCCACATCTAAGTTTACTTGAGCCATGGCGACCTCGGTTGTCATGTAATTGGGAGGGTCAATCATTACTTCAAATTGACGCAATCGTTCGAATTAGGTGCAGGATCGTTCAAATTTATATAATGGTTAAACAGAATCACCCGCGATTCAATTATATAATATTTGCGAATCATCTCATAGCCATCCTTGGATCGGTCTATAATGGCCCAAAATATGTCCTTGTCAATCCTTATGGTCGAAGTGTCAATCCATTGCCAAGTTCTTAGGTGAATGTACTTAATTCCTAGCTAGCCATTCCCTAATGGTTAGTCTTCTCAAGAGTGATTAATTCCGAGTGAGATTTAACTAAAGTGCATCAATGATATAATCATTTCATAAATCTCGAAAATGGATCGAATTTCAGAATGTCACAATTGCACTGGAAATATCTTGATCTTAGTATGAACTTTTATGAAGAATATTTTTTCAGATTTTGAACACACGAATTTATAAAAATCTAAGAACACATGAAGGTCAATTAGAAACTCATCTATCACAGCAACTGAGATTTTATGAAAATTTTATATAGATCTAAATGTTCTTTACAACTTTTATGAAGAAAGTTTTCTCAAATAATGAACACATAAAATCATAAAAATCATCCAACTTAGCAAGGTCATTTAGTATCACGGAAGAACAGAATACGGTATGATCATTCAAGATTCTAATTTTGCTTTTCAAAGTAGTTTTTTACCTAGCAAACGATGTCCGCTTAAGTCATACAACCTATCAAATTGAAACTCAAGATGTATTCTATGACTCTCTAGTTCATCACTTCACGAGATTCTAACATTTTCAAGTCAAATCGTCATCATAAGCGGACTGATCATCGGGATCGAAAATGATAGATTTGAACTCACCTTGTGTAATGATACTTGATGCACAACCGAGCAATATGGCCTCTGTATTCAGCTCAAGGATAGCATAGAAAAGCCTCAAAAGCTCGACAAACCTATAATAATCAAGCGTACAAGCTAAAGTGAGAATCAACTCAATTTTGCACAATTGAGCGTTTAATCGAAAAATCAAAAGAACAAGACAATCCGGTGGCCATTCAGGAGGAACCACGGCCACCACAAGTCATAAGAGGACGCCAAGGAAGATCGTTGGAGGCTCGGGATTGCTAAAGAGAGCTGTCAAATCATCGGTTTAGCCGATTGAACCTACTAGAAGGCTCACCGGCTTGGTTGTGGGTGAGTTTGTCGAAAGGGAACATGAGTTGATCGAGGAGGACCTCCGGCCACCAGCAATGTGGCGGTCTTACAACCGGCTCGGGACACCGAGAGGATCGCTGAAGCGATGGCAACACACCGAGAAATGGCTAGCAAGCGGTCCGAACCAGTGAGGAGAGCTCCGGCCAAGAGAGAGAGAAAAAGAGAGAGAGAGAGAGAGAGAGATGAGATTGAGAGAGAAGGAAGAGAGGAGAGAGAAATCAGATTTGAAAAATGAGAGAGTTATAAATTTTTGAGGAAAAAGTATATATTCTCCCAACCTTGAATCCTAACCCTTATATCAATCTAATGGCTTAGAATGCATCCTTAATGATTAAAAATATTCCTTAAAGGCTGTGACATTTTGAAGTTCGACCCACTTGGGATTTATGAATGAATAGTTTATAGATGTGCTTGTAGTTAGATCTAGTCCATAATTGATCACTCGGGAATATTAACCGTTAAAGAAAGTCTAATTAGGGATTTAAATTCGCGCAATCAAAGAATCCGATCATGAACCGACCTTCGACCATGAAAATTGTCGAGGTGACATTTTGAGCTATTATAGGCTGATCCAAGGATAGCTAGGTTTCAGTTCGCCATTGTGATATTAGTGGATTGCGGGTGATTCATTTGGATCGCGAAATGAGTTGACGAATGACCTTAAACCTATACCAAGCGATCGTGCCCGTCGGATCTAGCGATCGATCTTTTGCAATTAAGTGACCCCGAGGTCGTCACGACGAAAGTAAACTAGTATGTGGCATGATTCAATATCGACCCCACGGGTCAATAATCGAATTTCCCCAAAAGCCGCCCGTTAGTATGAGATATCGCAAGTTCGTTATTTAGAACTTAGTCATTAATTAGAGACCGAGTTGGGCATTGGAAATTCAGAAAGTCACAATAGATCATTTGGATGATGTTATCATTTGCTCGGGTAGCCTTGGATTCGGTTGAATCCTTCATAAAAACTAAATTTCAAGTAGAAATGAAAAATGACCATTTTACCCCTATAGATTTGTTAAAGGCGAATGTAATTTGGGAAGGGCATTTTGATAATTTTGCCCTAATATTAGAATTAGAGATTTTTGGACAATTTTGCCTTTAGACTTTTTAAGAAACTCTCAAATTGCCCTTGGATATTTTGGAAAAGATTTGATTCGGGCCATCGATCTCACGATAAGAATGAATCTTAGCCGTTGATTGGATTTGTGAGAAAAGGGCAAGATGGTCTTTTGGCCCTTCAATTATTGGACTTGGGTTATTTAAACCCAATTTTCCTTTCTCTCCTTGTTCTCTCTCCTCTCCTTCCATAAACCCCCCCCACCGACCGCCCTCTCCCTTTGCTTGGCTTGTTGCTGCTCACCATAATCCCACCGTGCCATCGTCGTCCCATCACCCGGGTTGCACCACCACCCCTCATGCCGCCGTCTCTCTCTCTCTCTCTCTCTCTCTCTCTCTCTCTCTCTCTCTCTCTCTCTCTCGTGATCTCTCTCTCCCCTCCTGTGGGGCGTGAGTGGGCGCGCCCAGGGCGCAGCTTCTTCGCCAAAGACCGGGCTTGCCCCCGATCAGCCACCCCCTTTCCACTTTAGTCTGAGCTAGTCTAGAGTTCGGGTAAGTCACACCCTAAACTCTATTTAGGACTTGGGTATCAACGGACAAATTAGGGGTTAACTCGGATTAATTAGAGTCGGTTTAGTGGTTAATTAGAGGCCGTTTAGCGGTTATATAAGGGGACTAATTTGGAGACTAATTGTGGCTGGTTTATAAATGAAATTATGATGATTTCATGGCTGTTTTGGTGCCGAGATAGATGCTGGAAAATCGAGAAATGAAATGAGCGGACATATGGCTCGATTTGGAGACGATTTGTGTCGGTTTAATGTGCTATGATGTGGCTGTGTCATGGTGCCAGTTATGGCTTGAAATATATGTGGAAATGTTGAATTTGTGGCTATGATTGTGGTTGTGATTGTGGGGCCCGATGGTGGCCATGAATGCTCGTTAGTTTCTGAAATATTTGATTGAAAAATGAGTGGTTGTGTGCACGCATGGGCTGAGTTGTGTGGATTACCAATTTGGCCATCTTGGGCTTTATTTGAGTATGTGGAATATGTGTGTTTGGTGCGTGTATGGGCCAGTGTGAATGGCCAATATGTTGGCATGAGGGTGGAATGTGTGAACGAGTGAGAAAGCGAATGTGGTGCGGTACGTGTGATAACGCAAAACCTCGAGGCAAGATTATTACGCTGGGAATTGATTAAATCCCGAGGCGGTACAATTACGCAAGTTGTGTCGAGGTGGTGGGTGTTGAGCATGAAGCGTACCACTATGCGGGCAAGATACATGGCTTGAGGCGGTACTATTATGCGGGCCTTGAAATATTGTTATGAGTTGGTCGAGTGAACCCGAGACAAGATTATTACGTGAGTCAATCGGTAGATGAGTATGAGTTAGTCGCAATGAACCCGAGGCAAGATTACCACGGGGTAGGTCAAGTAGATGAGTATGAGTTAGTCGCAGTTGAACTTGAGGCGGTACTACTACACGGGTCACCGCCGATTAAGTATGAGATAATCACAGTTGAATCTGAGGTGGTACCATTACGGGTCACCGCGAATTATGTGGAAAGAATGTGATGAGGCAGAATGAATGCATGAAATGAAATTAGAACGTGCATGTGATTAGAAATGGTGTTGTTGTGACTAACGTCTTTGGTTGCATCTTTGGAAAGGCCCGGTAAGCATAATTGTGTGCTTGCTATGTGATAGCTAAGTGTGATTGTGTTTGTGGTTGTCTGGAGGTACGTGATAGCCTAGGTGGGGTTTAGGGTGTGTGCTTATTGAGATGTAATCTCATGGTTATTTCAACCAACAATTTCAGAACCCCGGCTTGAGCAATGAATCCCCCACCACCGCCTAATTCGAGCATTTTAGAGTGCCGATGTACACCGATCACAAAGTGTTGTAAAGTACCCTATAGATGACAATATGACTGGGTTAAGCATACGATGGTAGTTTGGGTAGACATAGGACTACCCCTTTGGCGATCCCATACCTATAACGCTTGGTTCTTTCGAGACGGGGTAAATGAGTTTGGCCCCGTCCGTGGCTTCGATGTCCTCTTTGATGGAGTTGGGGATTGAGACTCGCCTGCCATACCTTCTCCAGACGGCAAAATGACGAGCCTAGAGACTAGTCCGGCATAGTGGGACTTCAAAGAACACCGCAACAACCGAGCCTGGGTCGAGCATGAACCGAGCGTGAAGAATCCTGGGAAGGGTATGACCCTATGGACGTGGATCTTGTCACGCCCTGAATTCTATCGAGCTCGCGACATCCCTCCTTGGTCAAATTAATGCGACGGCGTCAGAAAACATTGCCGACCCAAACGATCAGGAAGCACATACAGAATTGAATATCCAAATGCTCATACTAAAAAGATGACAATGGGGTAGAGCATCAAGACAGTCAATGAACTAACATTATTAACTTTTATACATTGCCGTCAGACCGAGCATACAAATCGCATTACATACAAACTTAGCAAACGAGCATCCAAAAACCACCGACATAACAAAAGGATCGGGTGGTTGGGTTAACTTAGCTTCACTATAGGTCGACTATCTATCAAAAAAGTGACCTGGTCGGACCTACTCTATACAACTCCTAAAATACCCTGGTGAAACCTAAGGGTCACCCTCCTCCCATTCTGCTCCTAAGTCCTCCCCGCTTGTACCCGGGAAGATCACATGGATCGCGACACGGAGGGATCGCACCGCAATGGTTGTGGCTTGCGGCTCCACTTTGGGGTTACCATGAATGGCTTCTTATCCGCTCCTTAGGATCAATGATCTCGCCATCGGAAGGAATGATCGTAGAAGGATCCCACTCACCGGCATTGAAAAGGGGATGTCGAAGCTTCTCAGACACGTCTCCTCTAAGCCATCTCGATAGGTCCACGCTATGTACGAATAGGGTTTCCAAGATAATCCACCCTCGTCAACCCATACAAGACTTTCGAATGTTTGACAAAAGCTCAATCGCCTCCTAAAGGGTATTCCATCTCTTGATTATCCACATGCCTAGGGATCCCAAAACGAGAAGGTAGGTCTCCACGGGTTCATGGCGGGGGTCCGAAATGGTGGTTATATAACCATAAGATGAATTTCAATAAGTGCACAACCCCAAACCTCACATAGGTTCTCACGCATCCGCGGACGAATAATGCAAGACACAACAACCAATCACACTAACAATCACATGCGATCCTACCTGGGTCCATCATGCACATCCCTACATGTCAGATAATAATACAGCCAATTTATTCATGTCCTTACTCATCAAACACTATGTCACGCGAGGCAAACCACACTCGCACACTAACTCACACCACACGTCAATTTTCACAAATCTCGCACGTCAAGCCCCGTCCAATTCATTCCTAACTTTCCATTATTACCGGCGCTCGCGTAAAGCGCATCAAGCCAACGGTCTCGACCTTGTCGCTTCATCACCCCGTCGGGCTGGACATCGTCATCTCGTCCAAGGACGGCATCGTCCCGCGTAACAAGTCTCGTGGATGGAACCTACCCGGCGTAAATGAACACGCCTCAAGGTATCACTTTTCCAGCCATTCAAACCATCTCGTACCCACACTTACCACGTGGCCACACATAACACACGGCCACACAATCTCACTTCACACATACATTTCGCAAATGTACATCCTCATCACGTAAGTACATCATACGTCCACACATACTTAGCACGCGACCTCATTGCATGGCCACATCGCCACACTCTCACAACTACACACATGGTACACGGCCACACTACATTCAGCCAAATTTTCATTCAAAAGCCAACCAGCAACTACAAGCCCACACAATCATTCGTGATAAGCTCATTCAAGCCATAACATTACCAATCGATCATGCAATTCAGTCACAGTCATGCCGCATCACCATAGCCCCATCCAAACCTCATAAACCGCACATTTTCATGCACTAAATGAGTCCACAACAACCTATTATCCAGCCCCCTTTATATGCATGAAACAATCCCTAAATTACTCAAACCAAGTCTTAAACATCGCCCTCTGATACAGAGGTCCTAAGGAGGGTTTTGGGAAGTCACTGGTACCTTATAAAAGGGCGAAAACCAACTAGACAGTGGTCAGAACAACGCCTAGCAAGAGAGCTGCCATGTCACTACAACCAGCGGGCGTTAGCCAGACGCTGTGATGGCGGCTAGCAAGTCATGATTGAGCGGTCAGTTACGACTGGGTCATAGGCTGTGGGAGGACTACCAAGCGGGCTTGGTGGTGGTTGGATTGAACAGCATAGGCTAGGCAAGAGAGAGAAGGTGGAACCGGACGGTGGTGGCACGCCAAGAAGGAGAAACACCGGCAGCGGACGGTGGATGGGGCGGCGACCAAGTAGCTAGTAAGCTGGTGGCCGCCAAGCCTCGGCTCATGCATTGGGAAAAGAGAGAGAGTTTCGTGGGTGGGGGTGAGGAGAGAGAGAGTGGATTATGAGAGAGAGAAACTAAATATATATATATATATATATATATATATATGGTGCCCAATAATTGGTCCCTAAAACCCCACCAGAAATTATTAATCTACCCCTTTGATTACCACACCAATCTAAGGGCTAAGGTTCAATCTTATCCACATCCAACGGCCCATATTTAATCTTATCCAATAATTCAAGGGCAAAAGGGTAAATGCTCATGAGAGGAGAGGGGCATTCTTGTCCTTCCATTTTTTGCTATACATGATGATTAGCAGTCTCCCAATTTAATCCGGTCTCAAAAATTCATTCGCGGTGCATAACGGCAAACGGTCATTTTTCCGGTCCCGAACCAAAATCCTTTTTTTTACAAAAATGGGTGGCCCCAAGGTTGGCCACACCAAAAACACCATCGGCCGCTAAAAATTATCACTTTCAAAATTCTCGATTCCTAGGCCCGGATTCCAAGAAATGACTAAAATCAAACTATCGCAACTTTAGCCTATCTCTTACTAACATATAGCTCATTAGGATTACACGCTTTTCGACCCGTGATCGACACTAAGTCGAGTCACATTTAAGTTTCTTGAACCAAGGCGACCTCGATTGTCATATAATTGCGAGGGTCTGTTGCTAGTTCCTTCGGACACGTTCGATCAAATGGATCGGTCTCTATTGGCCCAAAACATTCCCTCGTCAATCCCGATGATCGAAGGTTGAACCAAAGTCGAGTTCTTTGATCGAGCGAACTCAATCCCGTGATGACTTTACCCATAAGGTTAGTATCTCGAGAATACGTAGTTCGGGTGAAATCTCACTATAAGTGCATTGGCCAAAAGATTCATTTTACAAATCCTAGGACATGGATCGAAAATTCAAAATGTTACAACTCTTCCCCTAATAAAAATTGTCTTGAATTTATAACTATACCTAGCTATTCAAACGAGTGGGGTGATGACATTTCATTACTTCTTCATTTTCCTAAGTGGCACCTTCTGCCCCGTGATGTTCTCAAATAATTTGACCAATGGGATTGTCTTATTTCTCAAAACCTGATCCTTCTTGTCCTCAATTCTTATCGATCTCTCCACGCGACACACCCTATCATTCACATCTATTACTTCATGATTCAAGACGTGTCACGCCCTGTACCTCGGGGCCATTAACGTGACGTCCCGTTCATTATTATCTTTCATTATACACACACGGAAGCATATCTCGGGACAATCACATTAAAAACAAATCAACAGCGGGATTAAGACAAACATCATGAGCAAACCTTATGATTACAGAACATGCAAACATATTTAAACAAGCCCTTCTCTTGGGTCATAGCAAACAACACATATAATCTACAAGCCTACTCCAAAGGCTTTTCTAATTACAAGCCGCCCGTGGCTTGGATTTTTCCTCTGCCCACTATGACTTCTCGCTCCTCGCTTTCCTCGAACTTCAACATGGCTCGAACTCCTCCCAGCGCCGCCATCCGTTCGACCATCCTATGAGCCCGAGGGTAGGAAAATGGGGGGTGAGTCGGGGAGACTCAAGCAAGTAAACCTACTAATACTAAGTGAGGGCGAAGGGATCGCCGTTAGCACAAGTTAGCCCTTACCGCACTCGCATCAATGGCAGATCAATAGCAAAGTTCATACAAAAGAACATCAAACATGTCCATAACATGTGCACTTTATCATCAAATCTCGATTCTACCTCCAAAACAAACTTCAAACACGAAACATGAGTAAATCGAGAAATGAACCAACCATAACCAACCAAATGACCGAGAAACGGTCCAAGCAAACCGTGTCATAACGTATCACAACTTCCTTTCCCGATATTAGGAAGTTTACTTACACAATGAATAAAACAACAACTAGAGAACAAGTTTCGAGACGGGTGAGCTCGGGAAATTTCCGAGCTTTCTCACTTGATCGAACAACAAGAGAGACATGGGCTAATTGGTAAGCTTTTCTCTCTTTCTTTCTTTCTATTTTTCTCTTTCTTGATCATGACTACAAAGTAAGAAATAAGAAAGAGGGTTGGCCGGAGCTCTCGGGGCATGGAAATGGCGTGAGGGAGAGGAAGGGGGGCTTCACATGAGGTTCTCCCTCTCTCTCTTTCTCGGCTTCTCTCTCTCTCTCTCTCTCTCTCTCTCTCTCTCTCTCTCTCTATTTCTCTCTCCCTTTGGCCAAATGGCCTTTCTCTATTTATAGGGAGGGAAACTTGGGGCCAAAGTTTGATGAGGTAAGCGCTTATGTCATCGGGCAATGAGGTAAGCGCTTATGTCATCGGGGCAATGAGGTAAGCGCTTACCTCACAAGCCATCATGAAGGGTCATCAAAGTCAAGAATAATAATGGCCAATAAATGCTTGTGGAAAAGAAGACCAAGCATTAATGCAAGCCATTAATTAAGCTTCTTGAACAAGCTTCACTCTTGGCTATTTATTTCCAAATTTCGTTTTCCCTGGTCCGACCTCCGATCAAGGCATAAAATATCTCATTTGAAAGCTTGGAACGTGTACTTTAAATCACCAGAAGACACCAAGTCCAAATTCCAACTTTCTCATATAGAAAATGCTAAATCTTTGAAATCTGGAAAAACCGAACAGTTTTGTACTGTTCACGAAATCAGACTTAAAATCATAATAAATGAACTCCAAAAATTCTCAAATTTGGATATGTCATAAACAAGACCTTAATAAACATTTTTATGAGAACACGAAATCTAATTCTCTCTTTAAATACCATTTTCGGTCACTCAAAGACAGACTAAAAATAGTTCACTGGAATAGCATTTTTGTTTCTAAAAATAAGCTCTGTCCAGCATGCAAATCATCTCAGAAAATTCCCAAATTTGTACACATTATAGAAAAGAACGTTCTCAACAAATTTCATGAAGGAAACTTTTCTAAAATCGGCCCAGAAAAACTTGTAGAAAATCAAGATGGTGTAAACATCACCGAAATTCCCATTCCGGGCAGTTTCACGCAGTTTGAAAATCAAGCCATCGTACCACTCATATCAACTCCAAAAATTCTGAAATTAAATCACGTAAAATTTCAAAATGTTTAGAACAACTTTCCAGAAGAAATCGTTTGGAATTTCAGATCACAAATGTCTTCCCAAAAATAATAAAATGAAAGGGTATAAATGATCCGAAAACTAGGTTTTCCAAAACAAGAGAAAACAGTTTAGTTCTGATTGGAAAACCGCCAAACTTAAATCATAGCCATTTTCGGGACTGAAATTGAGGATATTACAATTTACCTGCAACTTCCCAAGCCCAAAAATCGGGATGTGACAGCACGTGGGCGGATCCACCAGACTTCCTTAACATTGACACGTGGAAGACATTATGAACTTGCGACAAATTTGACGGCAAGGCGAGATGATAGGAAAACGTGATCACTAACCTGAAATTCCAACGGTCACGCCTTCTATCTGCATAACTTTTCTGATGGCTTTGTGCTATCTTTAGCCTTTCCCGAATAATTCTTATCGTTTTCACCGACTGTTGGACTAACTCTGGACCCATTACGCTTCTTTCTCCCACTTCATCTCAACACAACAGCATTCTACATGCTACGCCATAGAGCACTTCAAAAATTGCCATACCAATGCTTTGCTGAAAGTTGTTATTATAAGCAAATTCAACTAAGTGCAATTGTTCTTCCCACTTGCCTTGAAAATCTAGTATACATGCTCTCCAAGATATCCTCTAAAGTTTGAATGGTCCTTTTAGACTGACCATCCATGTACCGCCCCATACCCCACGGTGCGAACATCCCACCTTAGGCCGAATTTGTTGTGACGTCCTAGGATGCTTCGCCGACCTAACACTCAAACATACAGAACAATGCACATGCAGAAGCGACGTATATAAATAGATATATACACCCATACAATAAATCGGATAAACCATGGATAGCACAACAATAGAAAATCATTTAGATTAAAAACATATATATTTCATTACTACAAGAATATATACAATATTTGTTTACAGGGGAAGAACAATAGGGAGCCAACAAAATAGTGACCGCTAAGGTCAAAAAGGATCAGCAGTCAGTCGTGGGTACTAAGCCAAGGTGGACTCCTAAGATACCCGGCTACATACTCATGGTGTTCGAGATACGCCACTCCAACATCAACTAATATCAAGGTATGAAATCTAACATACACATCCTCATTCCCCGAGGGATGGTCGGTCGTCAGATGCCCTAATTGGCGTGGAACTCCAAAACGTCATGGAACATCGGGCATCGTGTCCAAGTGTCTAAAAAGAGTATGTTTATACAACAATGAGACAAGCTTAGCGAGTAAAACCCCTAAACCTAAACTAAGCTAACATGCACCTCCCCGACGGGAAAACCAAGCATACGCCGCATAACAATTCAATCGATTGATCTAGGCCCTCGAGCCCGGATCAAGTATACAATCGACCCCGCAGTTAGGCATTTTATATAAATCACAGCAAATATCTCGACACACTGGTCACACATACACCATACGCATGCTCATACTTAAAAGTGTCTGTCTGCAGACACGACTCAACGGCACACACATTAGCCACATACTCCAAGACACATTTGCCATGCTTTTGATTCGCCTCAATTGATGCACTCTAGCACACGACTCATTTTAGCAATTTTATGAACCGACCCAAAGGCTACGACCAAGGCCCACAACACTCCATGGCCCCGCCAAAGCACATATGGCCCAGATGTCTTTAGCTCCGCGCAAAATACCTCAAGCGCAACACCCATCTCCTTAATTATCCGCATTTAACCAAGCATTGTCCCGTAAACTCTTTAGGACGGCACGACCCAAGGGCCACGACCCGAAGGCCTTAAGTGATCACACGGCATGCTACCAATTTTATCTGAGCCTCACGTAAACGCATTTGGATATTTAGGGTGATCACACATGCTCATGTCAGGTATTGTAAACTCGCACACTTTGTCTTATGCCCATTCTCTCGCAGACACGAAATGCGAAACCATGCAAATTCCCGCAGACTCAGGTAATCACACAATGCATAATGAGCACCAATTTCAATAAAGGGCATGCACTTCAATAATACCAACATATTCAATTGTGCCATAACATAATCAACCAGTATTTCATTGGCATGCCCAATTTCCATTAAACATAATTCAACACGGTGCCCAATTCACAACATTGGTGCACACAAAAACTTGCACAATCAAGGTGCCCTAATATCATATCAATCTTGGCCAACAAATATGCACGCGTGCCATCACACAATGGAACCCAATCAAGTACCAAATTGCCACTGAATCGCTTAATTCGAACCATTCATGGCGAGAATCCAATTAACCTTAACTTAGTCCATTTTAATCAGATTTGAATCCAAAGAGGACTGTAACATCCCCAATTTCGACCCATTTCCAGAATCAATAAAGTAGATATTATTTCTCATTTCACTTTGGTAAGTCTCGTCCGAATTGATCACTCTCGAGAAACTAACCAAAAGAGAATGGCTAATTAAGAAAGGGTACGTGGACCAGGGACCCGATCGTGAATTGGGCACCGATTCAGAAATGATGAGGAAATATTTTGGGCCAATATGGGCCGATCCTAGAAAGGTGACAGATATGGTTTGGCCAACGATGTACGATCAGATTTGGGTGATTCCACAACCGAAAGTACACGTGGTGAACAAATCCCGAACTTAAACCGCGATCGATGGTGACCTCCGCACTAGTGATAAATTCTCACGTTTTCCCAATCATCAAGGCCATCATGACTTGAGTATCCATAGGTCGATACACGTAATCCCTAAATAGCCATTAATCGTTAGTTAGAGACTTTAAAATTTGAAATTGAGCAATTTTGATGGCGAAAAATTGACCCGAACTTGGGCATCGATTTTCGAGGTTGCATATGACTATTTTGTAAGGCCGGCGTTATTTTTGAGTGGCCATGTATGTTTGGAATGGGCACGGTCGAAAAATGAAATTTCGAAGGAAGTGAAAAAATTACAGTTTTACCTCTCTCGGACCTTGATGTTGATTTCCGAAGCCGTGTCGACTATTTTTCGTGGCCAATGTCGTTTTGGAGTGACCACATATATTTGGGGCTAGTACAGCCGAAAATTAGAATTTCGCCTAAATCGGAAGAAAAATTACGATTTTGCCCTCCGGACTTGATGTCAATTTTCGTGGCTGTATTTGATTATTTTTGCGAGGCCGATGCCATTTTAGGGTGGTCATGCTTATTTGAGCGTGTCAATCGAAAAATGGAATTTCGACCGAAAGTGAAATTACGATTTTACCCCTTAAGACTTTGAAGCCGATTTTCGGGAGCGTAAGGGACTATTTTCTTGTGATCGACACCATTTTTGGTGCCCACGCATATTTGGGGTTGGTACGAGCGAAAAATGAAATTTCGACCCTGGATCGGAAAATTACAAAAATGCCCCTAGGCCTATTTTCTTAATTCGAATTTTGGCCATTTTTGAAGGTTTAATTAAGGTTTTAATTATATTAAAGTGGTCAGCCCCAATAATTGAGGCCTAGAATCATTTTCCCTAACATTATTGGTTAAGGACAACTTTGAATCTTTGGATCAAAGGGCAAAATTGTCAATAGGAGGAGATCTTGACACTTTGATTCCACCCAAAGCCTCTTTTTGACCTTGGACTCCTTGGACTAGCCATCCTCTTCCTATTTCCTCCCCACCATTTCCATCTCCTCCTCATTTCTCCCTTTCATTCTTCTTAGCCGTTTCCTCCGATCCAAGCCGTGAAGATCGACCAGCCATCGTAGGAGCACCGCCGGTCGAGCTTTTTTACCCGCCCGCCCGTCCATACGGCGCCCCAGACGTCGCTTTATCCATCGGAGTCCGTCGCCCCCGTCCGTACGCCGGCGATCGCCCGTGAGTTGTTACCGTATGAACGCGTCACCGATCTTACGATCCAGCGGGGCGATTGGCCGCTTGTTCCGTCGACCGGTTTAGATTAGGTGAGTATTAACCCTAAACCCAAATTAGGCTAATTAGCATTTCTAGATAGGATTAGTTTTTAATTAGGCATGTTTAGTGATGATTAATGGGCTGGTGATTAATGGCTAATTGTGTGATAATTTGAGGAGCCTAATGAGGTGATTTGAGGTTGATTAGAGCCCTTGATGAGCCAGTTTAGTGGCTATCCATGTTGACTGAATATTGCCTAAGTTCGGGCTTAATTGCGAAATTTTTAACATGCCATGTTGAGTGATTTAATGGCTAAATTGTGCTAATTGGTGATTATTTAAATGATGCCATGTTGTGTGCTTATTATGACCAAGAATGATGTGGCATGGCTGGCCTCAAGTGTGCGAAATTATATTGCCTAAGTGTGCGAATTATGAGTTCCGATTCTTGTGCCATGCAAGGTTGAATTGGATTGATTAATTGGACATGCTAATATGTCGATTGAGCATATTGTTATTGATTATGAGCATGCTTATTGATTGCGAGCACGTCGTGGCAATAGTTGAGCAAGTTGTGGCATACTTGAATTATATACCTATAATTGAAATTGAATGCTCATTGGACATCGTGTGATTGCCCGAGTGCCGATTTGTGGGATGGTCACGCATTTCGCTTCTTTGAGCATTGGCACGAAAATGAGAATTATGCGAGTATACGTGCCTAGCATGAGCATGTGATCACTAAAATACTCTGATGCTTTTACGCAGGTCCAAATAATAATTAATAGTGTGCCCGAGTGATCACACAAAGTCCCTCCCGATGCATGTTACGCGGGACGATACCCGAATGTCTAAAAAGACGGCCAACCTAATACGTTTTATGCGGGTGTGGTCCGTGATATAGAGATCGGTGTTGCGCTCGAGGCATTTTACGCGGGCTAGAGACATGGGCCTAATGCGTTTCACGCGGGCCATGAAACATTGTTAATAAATTTAGACCCGATGCGCGACATGGGTCGAGTAATAAATTGAGAAATTGGCAAAGTGTGTGATATTGAGCCGAGTCATGAGCATGGTATATTAGAGGCATGTGTGTGCATAGGTGCAAGAACGTGCGACTCGGTGACTGATGTGTAGTACGAACATTTATGAGTATGAGCATGTGTTTAGCATATGTGTAGCTAAATGAGTACACGTGTGTGCCTTGGGCATTTTATATAAATTGTCTAACCTGCAGGGTCAAGAATGTGGCCAACCTGGGCCCAAGGGCCTGGGCCATTATTGTTGTTTGTGGTTGTGTATGATTGTTTTCTTGTCGGGAAGTGCACGTTTGCCTAGTTTAGGTTTGGGGGGCTTACTTATTGAGATTCATCTCATAGTTGTTCAAAACCCACTCTTTTCAGACCCTTAGCTGTAAAGATGTCGAAGTCGCCACCTCTTTTGGGATCCCTGTATAGATTCATCGTACGATGAAAGTCTTCCCCTCGGGGAATGGGGAAGCGTATGTAAGATACCGATCCATAGTGTTCGTGAATGTGGGTGAGTATTTTTATCAGCCTCAAGAGTATGTGACCTAGTGTCTCGTAGACGCGGATGGAAATATTGGGTGACCCCTTAGGACTTTTGACGTCAAAGAGATATAGATGGGGTGATGGTACCCTATATGGCCGATGTTGAGATTATGGATCCCCAAATTACAAACGAGCCTATAGCTACGGACCAAGAGCTAGGGATATGGTATGAGGACCTCGAGTCGATGGACAAGGAGGTTGAGCGAGGTGGAGCCCATGGATCAAGATCGGGATGAGGATGGAGAGGTCGCTAAGGTAGGGTTAGATGTGAAGATAGGAGCTAAGGAAGATGAAGAGTAAGGGTGGTACCTAGATTCGGAGTTAGAGCTAGATTTAAAGGATGAGAGGATCGCGGGGGAGGCTATGGATTCCGAGGAGTCCGAGGCTTAGGAGAGTTCTTCCCGAGGAGTCTCTTGAGTCATCGGATCTGCATGGAAGCCTTAGGAGGCCCGAGTTTGGTAGGAAGGACTGTTCCTTTTTATTGTAGTCCTCCTTGTAGGATTAGCTTGACTCACCCTAGCCACCTACCCTTTTTATTTAGTAGTGGCTGTTCACCGACTTTTGGGTCGGATGTGTATATATATATATATATATATATATATGATGTGTATATGTGAATGCTGTAAAAGAGCTTTGATAAGTAGTATAAAGTGTTCATATTTTCAGTGATGGTTTGATTGTTGTCGTGCTATCCATTGTCTCGTATATCATTGTCGGATTTGGATAATTATTGCTTTCGCTTGTGCTTTGCTCTTTGTTTGGGCATTAGGTCGGGCGACGCTTCCGAGGGGCGTCACACCATAATCGACCCACGTTAGGATGCTCGCGCTTTGTGGGGTACGGGCGTGATAAGGACAACCACTAAACAGCCATCATTAGAACACTAATCCATCTCTCAATTGGCCTATTTACTACCAAATGTCCCAAATAATCAGCCACTAATCATTGGACTGCAAATAAACCTAAATCTCACCTAATTAACCTCTAAAATCACCTAATCCTATTTAGAAATGCACATCAGTCCAATTAAGATTTATGAATTTATACTCACAAAGAAACTAAGCCCCCACATTTGGCTAGCTAACGGGAACAGCGGCCACCACCCATGGCGGCGTTGAAATCGGCAGCAAGATCTCAGGGTCCCGGTGAGTCCTTCATGTCGGCAGCCTCGGCTTGGCTGGTCCCATGTTCCTTGGCTAACCTGGACAAAGAGAGACGAGAGGGAGAGATGGGACGGTGTTGGCCCGGTGTGAAGCGGCGGCGAGCATGCACGGGCGGTGAGGTATGTGTAGCTACGGCAAAGGATCGGCCTCTTGATCGAGAAAGAGAGGAGAGGGAGAGAGAGAATTTCCGGGAGAGGAAGAAGGAGGAGAAGTGGCTGGTTTTTAGAGTGATGAGCAAGAAACAAAATTAATAAATCTGGTCCAAGGGTTTAACCTAATTTTCCACAATTCTAACTTTGCCCTTTGATACTTGGTTCACATTAATCCACATACAATAATTGAGAAGCGCTTTTGGTCATTTCTAGGGTTGAATTATTGGGCTGAAACAACCTTAATTTAATCCCCAAAATTATCCAATTTTGTCCAAAATTCGGAATACCCATAATTAGTCTAGGGCAAAATGGTCATTTTTCGATCCCGAGTCGAAATTCCATTTTTCGACTGTACCAACCTCAAATATGTGTGGCCAACATAATATGATATCAGATTTGCAAAAATAGTCGTAGAAGCCCTTGAAAATCGACATCGAAGTTCAAGTTCAATTTCGTGACCAAAACTCGCTCAATTTCCAATTTGGGGTCTCTCACTAATGGGCGGCTGTTTAGGGTTTACGTGTATCGACCTAGGGTTATTCGAGTCGTGACGGCCTCGATTACTAGGAAAACATGAGAAATTATCACTAGTTTCGGAGGTTGCGATTGTTCGGCTTAAATCCGAGATTTGTTTGCCACGCGTGCTCTCGATCGTCTTGGAATCACCCGCGATCCGATCGCACGTCAATGGCTAAGCCAAATCCATCACCCTCCTAGGATCGGTCCACGTTGGCCCAAAATATTTCCCCATCGTTTCTCGAAATCTGTACCTGAATCGCAATTGAATCCCTGGTCCACGTACCATTTCCTAATTAGACATTCCCCATCGATTAGTATCCCGAGAGAGCTCAATTTCGGGCAAGACTTACTAAAATTAAATGAGGAACAATATCAATATTATTGATCCCAGAAATGAGTCGAAATTTGGGATGTTACAACTCTTCCCCTTTACAAAAATTCGTCCTCGAAATTTGCAACCCAAACCTATCCACTCAAACATTTGCGGATGCTGACGTCTCATGGCCTCCTCACTTTTCCAAGTGGCACCTTCGGTTCCGTGGTGCTCCCATACAATCTTGACCATTGGGATCGTCTTATTCAAGTACACGATCTTTTCTATCCTCGATCCTTACTAGCCTCTTTACGCACGACACTGTCGTCTACATCTATCTCCTCGTACCTTAGAACGTGAGTCTCTAATTTAGTTCATACTTTCTTAACATTAACACGTGGAAAACATTGTGTACTTAGGACAAATTGAGTGGTAATGCAAGTCGGTAAGCCATATCGCCAATCCTTTCCAGAATTTCAAACGATCCAACAAACCTTGGACTTAATTTTCCTTTCTTGCCAAATCTGGATAATCCTTTCATAGGTGATACCTTAAGAAATACATGATCTCCAACTTGGAACTCTAAGGGTTGTCATCTCCGATCGGCATAACTTTTCCGGTGACTTTGCACGGTCCTTAGCCTATCCTGTATATAACTTCAACGGCCTCCATCGATTGCTGAATCAATGGGGCCTGTGATACTCCTTTCAATCGACTTCATCCCAGCATACTAGCGTCCTGTATGCCCCCCTGCCATACGAAGCCTCAAATGGTGCCATCGACTACTTTGCTAATAGCTGTTATTATAGGCGAATTCTACCAGGTGCAATTGCTCTTCTCATTTGCCTTGAAAATCCAAAATACAGGCATGCAACATATCTTCCAAAGTCTAAAATGTCCTCTTAGACTAGCCATCCGTCTCATGGATGATAGGTAGTATTGAATTGCAACCGTTTCTAAGGCGGATTGCAAACTTTTCCAAAATTGGTCGTAAACCTCGGATCACGGTTCGACGTGATCGATACCATTACCTCATGCAATCTAACGATCCGTCGAACATATAGCTCCGCGTACCTTTCCAATTCAAAATCCTTTCGCCTTTGCCAAGAAATGTGCTGACTTTATCATCGATCTACTATCACCCAAATGGAATCATGCCCCCGAGGCTTCTCGATAGTCCCTGAGATAAAATCTATGATGATATATTTCCATTTCCATTCAGGAATTTCTAACGGTCTCAATAACCCTCCGGGTTTTCTGATGTTGTACCTTCACTTGTTAGCACGTCGGACACTTGGCCACATGCTTGGCCACATCCTTCTTCAATCCATTCCACTAATAGTGTTGCCGCAAATTTTGGTACATCTTTGTACTACCCGGTGGATGCTGTAATTATTGCGATATGCCTCACTTAAAATTTCCTCCTTAAGTTCTAAATCATCGAGGCACACACAATCGCCCTCGAAATTTCAAAATTCTATCCTCACTCACTTGGAATTCCGGTTTCCTAGAGGTGCATCCAATCCAACAATCTTTTGTATTTTTGGATCCCAGACCTGGAGTGCCTTAATCCTTGCCTGAATCTCAAGTTCAATCCTCAACGCGGCCATCGGGCTAGACATCCGCTCAACTCAAATTAAAATTCTGAATCTCCGAGCCTTTCCAAAGAAGGTCCACTCTTTGACCATCATATCGCCATACTTGACTTGCGACTTAAGCGTCTACTACTCTATTTGCCTTACGGGTGATACAAGATGTCGCGGTTGTAGTCCTTGAGGAAGTTCCATCCATTGGCGTTGCCTTATATTTAGTTTCTTCTGAAAAAATAAGTACTTAAAGCTTTGATGATCGGTATAAATTTGGAATCTTTCTGCATAAATAATGTCTCCGGATCTTAAGGGCAAAGACAATCGCTGCCAATTCTAAATTATATGTTGGATAATTCATCTCATGTGGCCTCAATTGGCGCAACGCATACGCTACTACTTTTTCCGTGCTGCATTAGCACACAATCAAGTCCTCTTAGCAAAGCATCACTATAAACCTCGAATCCTCTTGGCCCATATGGAATGATGAAGACCAAGGGTTGTAAGCCTATGTTTCCACTCCTAGAAACTTTTCTCACATTTATCGTTCCATTCAAACTTAGATTCCTTCTTCAACAATCGCGTCAATGACATGGCTATCGGCGAGAACCCTTCTACAAAAACGTCGATAATAGCGGTGAATCCTAAGAAACTCAATTTCTGTTACTAAGGTCGGTCTTGGCTACTTCATTCTTTGCCTCAATCTTAGCGGGTCTCAGAAATTCCATCTCCCAAAACTATGTGTTTAAGAAACGCCACTCTACTTAGCCAAAACTCACACTTCTTTGAACTTGGCGAAGAGTGCGTGTTCTCTCAAAGTCCGTAATACCTTAGTTAAATGTACTTCGTGCTCCTCAAGGTCCTTTGAATACACCAGTATGTCATTGATGAACACTATGACAAAATTATATAAAATTCCTTGAACACACTTTGTTCATTAGGTCCATGAAGGCTGCAGGAGCATTGGTCAATCCGAAGGGCATCATCGTAAACTCATAGTGCCCGTCTGGCCCTAAAAGCGGTCTTAGGTATATCCTTCTTTCGGATTCTCGATTGATGCTATTCGGTTCGTCAATCAATCTTAGAGAACACGGACACTCCTTGCAAGCTGGTCAAATAAATCATCAATCCTCGGCGGTGGGTAGTTATTCTTAATCGTTACACGATTCAATTGCCGGTAATCAATACATAATCTCAATGTCCCATCCTTCTTCCTTATAAATAGGACCCGATGCTCCCACGGAGATACACTAGGACGAATGAATGCTTTGTCCAAAATTTCCTGTATACGGACTTTCAATTCTTTCAATTCTAACAACGACATCCGATCACGGTGCCTTGGCAATCGATTACGTGCACGGTGCCAACTCTATCACAAATTCTACTTCCCGCTCATGTGGCAACCCTGGCAATTCCTAAGGAAAGACCTCGGGGAAAATTGCACACTACTAATATCTCTTCCAACTTAGGTTCAGCCAATTTATCGGATCAACTACATTCACCAAATATCCCTCGCATCCTTTATCCAACAACCGTTACCTCGGCGAAGAAATCCAAGGATCAAGGTTCCTCCTTGGTTTCCCCGAAATTCAAATCCAGGATGACCAATCGGATTAAACTAGATTACCTTCTTGCTGAAATCCACTCATGACTTTTCTGCTTAACTAGCCAATCCATTCCAACTATTACATCAAAATCGAATATGGCCAACACCGCCAAGTCGATGCTTTCTTCTCTACCCCAATCACTATTTTACAACTAGGACACCCTAGCGACACTAACACTTTATCATTCAAGGGGTCATCACATAGCATGGTCTCAAGTAGAGCAGGTTTAATTCCAACTAATTTAACAAATTGTTACGAAATAAATGAATGGGTCGCCCTGGGTCAAACAATGCATAAGGCACATGATCACATAAAGAAATCGTACTGTGACCATGCCCGTATCCTCCGCTCTCTATGCACCATAGCATACACCTAACCTTCTTGTTGGTCTGGTCGGTCAATCGATAGGGGATTCTGGTCTAATTCCATATTCGGTTTCTTTGCGATTGCCTGGTCTTGAAGGACCTTTATTGGGGGCAGTTCTTAATCGATGTTCTAAACTCCCACATCTAAAACATGCCCCAACTCGATTCGATGGAGGGTTTGGCTTCCCAATGTTCCTCTTAATTGGTAGCCGAAGCGCCCGATTCCTGTCATCGGAATCTTTCCCAAATAGCGGTTGTCTAAACCTTTCGCAACCCCATGATCCATATTCATGGCTACCCTATCCATCTGGTCTTGCTCTAAAGCTTGAGCCCTATCATAGATATCCTCATATGTCCTCAAATTGGCTGGTATCAGGCGGGTATGAATGTCGGGGTTTCAACCCTTCCGGAACCTTTCGTGCCTTATCCTCCGGATGCTCCACCATTCTCGGCGCAAATTTGGACAATCTAGTGAATTCAGCCTCGTCGGGGTCTCACCGTCATTTGACCTTGGCGAAGTCACATAAACTCTGCTATCTTCCTTTCTCTCGCACTTTCTAAAAAGTACTTTCCATAAAAATTCTCGTTGAACATGTCCCAAGCTTTGGGTGACTCCTTCAGAAATACTCTACCCCTAGTGGCCTTCCACCAATCATTCACATTTTCTGTGAATCGGTAAGTCACTAGGGTTACCTTCTCTTGCTCGGTGCACCCCAATACTTCAAACGCCTTCTCTAGTTCCTCTAATCATCTTGGCGTAGCCTCGGAGTCACCTTTCCCACTAAACTTGGCGGCTTTAACTTTAAAAACTGCTCTCACAAGCTTATTCATTTGCCTAATCCCAGCTACCGAGAGCCCGCCCCAAAATTAGCTTGGTTTCTATTCCGGCACGGGCCGTAGTCCAGGCAAAAGTAGTAGCCCTTTCTTGAGCCCCGCCTACCTATAATGATTCCTATCTCATGTGGGGTTTGAATGACATCCTCCATTCTAGGGTCTCTAGCCTCTTGTACTCGCTTGACCACGGGTTCCTTTCCTCGACATCTCATAATACGGATCTCACTACCCGCCTTCCTGCTATAATTCCACTAGGAATTAGAGACTTAAACCAAACTAAACTGGTCTAAGGTCCTAGGCAAGTAGCTAACATGACAACAATCAATCACTTTCGTGCGGTTAAGAACAAACAACACGGGACCTCAAACAAGGAGATGCGCATACTCACCTCAAGTCCTATCGCACTGTATTTCATGTGTCCATTTATCCAATCAATCAACCAAGACATAGACAGTTAGGAGGCACACTTAGTACACGAGGTCACCCAACTAGCTACCCAAGGTCATCGCTCCTTATCACTCCAGGTTTCGACCTGATTGGACCGAGCTAACCTTGCTCCGATGCGAATCAAATGAGGAATGTCACACCCCATACCCCAAAGCACGAACATCCCACCTTAGGGCCGATTCGTTGCGGCGTCCCAAGAAGCGTCGCCAACCCAACACCCAAACATACAGAACAATGCACATGCGGAAGCGGCGTATATAAATAGATACATACACCCATACAATAAATCGGACAACCATGGATAGCACAACAATAGAAAATCGTTTAGATTAAAAAACATATACATTTCATTACTACAAGAATATATACAATATTTATTTCTTTGGGAAGAACAATAGGGAGCCAACAAAAGCAAAGGACCGCTAAGGTCAAAAAGGATTAGCGGGGTCGGTCGGTACTAAGCCAAGGTGGACTCTAAGATACCCGGCTACATACTCATGGTGTTGTGGAGGATACACCTCTCCAACATCAACTAATATCGTGGTATGAAATCTAACATACATATCCCCATTCCCCGAGGGATGGTCGGTCGTCGTCCGCCCTAATTGGCGCGGAACTCCAAAACGTCTTTGGAACATTAGGCATCTTCAAGTCCGGGGTCTAAAAGAGTGAGTTTATACAACAATAAGACAAGCTCAATGAGTAAAAGCCCTAAACCTAAACTAGGCTAACATGCACCTCCGACGGAAAACCAAGCATATGCCGCATAACAATTCCAATCGATTGATCTAAGCCCTCGGGCCTAGATCGAGTATACAACTAACCCCTGCAGGTTAGGCATTTTATATAAATTACGGCACATACGCGACACACTTTGGTCACACGTGACGCCATACGCATGCTCACACTTAAAATTGTTTGTCTCAAGAGACACGACTCACGGTACACACATTAGCCACATACTCCGGCACACGTTTGCCATGCTCTTGATTCATCTCAATTGATGCACTCCCGCAAACGGCTTATTTTAGCAATTTTACAAACTACCAAGGCCACGACCAAGGCCAATAAATATTCGACCTAAAAGCCCACAACACTCCGTGGCCCACGCGTAGAAACACATATGGCCTAGTGTCTCTAGCCCGTAAAACACTTCAAGCGCAACACCGATCTCCTTAATCATATGGATGAACCGGGCATCGTCCCATGTAAACGCTTTAGGATGGCACGACCAAGGCCTTAAGTGATCACACGGCACACCACCAATTTTATCTAAGCCCCGCATAAATGCATTTGGGCATTTAGGATGATCACACATGCTCATGTCGGGCATGCAAACTCGCACACTTTCATCTCATGCCCATTTTCTGCACACGAAATGCGAGCCATGCAAATTCCCACACTTGGGTAATCACACGATACATAATGAGCACCAATTTCAATAACGGGCATGCACTTCAATAATACCAACATATTCAATTGTGCCATAACATAATCAACCAGTATTTCATTGGCATGCCCAATTTCCATTAAACATAATTCAGCACGGCACCCAATTCACAACATTGGTGCACACAAAAACTTGCCCAATCAAGGCCCACTTATATCATATCAATCTTGGCCAACAAATACACACGCGTGCCATCACACAATGGAACCCAATCAAGTACCAAATTGCCTTTGAATCGCTTTTAATTCGGACCATTCATGGCAAGAATTCAATTAACCTTAACTTAGTCCATTTTAATCAGATTCGGATCCAAAGAGGACAGTTACTAAACAGCCATTAGTAGAATATTAATCCATCTCCTAATTGGCCTATTTACTCCCAAATGTCCCACATAATCAGCCACTAATCATTGGACTCCAAATAAGCCTAAATCTCACCTAATTAATCTCTAAAATCACCTAATCCTATCTAGAAATGTACATTAGTCATAATTAACATTTAGGAATTTATACTCACACTAAACTAAGCTCCACACTTGGCTAGCTAACGGGAATGAGCTGGCCAATCACCACGAGCGATGAAATTGACGGCCGTGCATCCCGGTCCGGTCCCATGAGTCCTTTACGCCCATGCGGGTCTCGGCTTGGCTGGTCCGGCCTTCCTTGGCCCAATGGGACAGAGAGAGATGAGAGGGAGAGATGGGATAGTGTTGGGGGTGGTGAGCGGCGGTGACCGAGCATGGCACGGCGACGAGCGGCGATTGGCTCCGACGGTGATTGGCCTCTTGGCCGAGAAAGAGAGGAGAGGGAGAGAGAGAATTTTCGGGGAGAAGGAGAAGGAGGAGAAGTGGCCAGTTTTTGGAGTGATGAGCAAGAAACAAAAATAATAAATCTGGTCCAAGGGGTTTAACCCAATTTTCCACAATTCCAACTTTGTCCCTTGATACTTAGTTCACATTAATCCACATCTAATAATTGAGGGGGCTTTGGTCATTTTCAGGGCTGAATTATTGGGCTGAAACAACCTTCATTTAATCCTCAAAATTATCCAATTTTATTCAAAATTCGGAATACCCATAATTAGCTTAGGGGCAAAATGGTCATTTTCTCGGTCCCGGTCGAAATTCCATTTTTCTCTGTATCAGTCCCAAATATGTGTGGCCAATATAATATGATGTCGAATTCGCAAAAATAGTCGTACAAGCCCTTGAAAATCGACAATCAAGTTCGGGTTTAATTTTGTGACTAAAACTCGCTCAATTTTCAATTTCGGGATCTCTCATTAATGGGCGGCTGTTTAGGGGTTACGTGTATCGACCTAGGATTATTCGAGTCATGATAGCCTCGATTACCGAGAAAACATGAGGAATTATTACTAGTTCCGGAGGTCGCGGGTCGTTCGGTTTAAGTCCGGACTCATGATAGCCTCGTTTGTTTCGCCACGTCACTCTTGATCATGCAGTAATCACCCACGATCCGATCATACGTTATTGGCTAAGCCAAATCCGTCACCCTCCTAGGATCGGTCGACGTTGGCCCAAAATATTTCCTCGTCGTTTCTCGGAATCGGTATCCGAATCACAATCGGGTCCCTGGTCCACGTACCGTTTCCTAATTAGTCATTCCCCATCGGTTAGTATCCCGAGAGAGCTCAATTGGGCGAGACTTACTAAAATTAAATTAGGAACAATATCAATATTATTGATCCCAGAAATGAGTCGAAATTCGGAATGTTACAATCCTTCAAGCGGATGATAAGCCGCACTGAATTGCAACTTTGTTTCTATGGCAGTCTAAAGACTTCTCCAAAAAGCAGCAGTAAACTTCGGATCGTGATCCAAGGTGATCATCACAAGTACTTGATGAAGGCGTACTATCTCTCTTACATACAACTCGAATACCTATTGAGCCAAGTCCTTTTCGCGGTGCCAAAAAAATGTGCTAACTTTGTTAACCGATTGATTATTATCCAAATAGAGTTATGTCCCTTCTAAATCCTTGGCAATCCCATGACGATATCCATCATAATGCGTTCCCATTTCCATTCGAGATTTCTAACGGCTGCAACATTCCATCAGGTTTACAATGTTGTGCCTTCACCTGTTGGCATGTCAAACACTTGGCCACATGCTTGACCACATCCACCTTCATTCCATTCTACCAATAATATTATCGAAGGTTCGATTACATTTTCGTGTTGCCTGGTAAATGCTATAATTGCTCCTATGAGCTTCCAATAAAATCTCCTTCTTAAGTTCCAAATTATTGGGCACACACAAACGCCCTCGAAATTTCATAATTCCATCCTCGAACACTTGGAAGTCCGATTTCCTCTTAGTACTATCCATTTCCAGAATTTTCTGAATCTCAGGGTCTCGTGGGACTGTAATGCCTTAATTTTGGTTTACACTTCGGTTCAATCCTTAATGTCGCCACCAAACTAGAGAGATGTCCTACCTCAAACTTAAACTCTGAATCTCGCGCTCCTTCCAATAGGATCCATTCTTTGACTATTAACTGCGAAATGCTCGATTTACGACTTCCGCTACCGGTTGGCTTTTCCGGGATGATACAAAATGTCACAGTCATAGTCCTTCAACAACTCCATTCAACAACGTTATCTCATATTTAACTCTTTCCGATAAAACAAGTACTTGAGACTTTGATGGTCCGTATAAATTTGGAACCTTTCTCCACATAAATAGTGCCTCCAAATCTTAAGTGCGAAAATGATTGCTGCAGTTCCAAGTCATGAGTCGGATAGTTCATCTCATGAGGCCTTAACTGACGCGATGCATAAGCAACTACCCTTCCATGTTGCATTAGCACGCAGCCCAATCCCTTAAGCGAAGCATCGCTATATATCTCATATCCATCCAAAGTCTGAAGGGATTGTTTGTACTAGCTTGATTGTCAATTTCTGTTTCAATTCTTGAAAACTCTCTTTGTACTTTTCTGTCTATTCAAACTTCGTCTCCTTCTTAAGTAACCTTGTCAGTGGAGTGGCTATCGCTGAGAATCCTTCCACGAATGCGAGGGGTTATGCGTGTCGACCTAGGGTTGTCCGAGTCGTGATGGCCTCGATTTTCGAGAGAATGCGATGAATTATTACTAGTGCCGGAGGTCGCGATTGTTCGGATTCAATTCGAGATTCGATTCGCCACGTACTCTCGGTTGTGCGGAATCACCCGTGATTCGATCATACATCGTTGGCTAAATCAAACCGTCACTTTCCTAAGATCGGCCCATATTGGCTAAAATATTTCCTCTGCTTTTCTCGAAATTTATGCCCAATTCACGATCGGGTCCCCGGTCCACGTATCGTTTCCTAGTTAGCCATTCTCATTGGGTTGGTATCCCGCGATTGATCAAGTCCGGGAGAGACTTACTAAAATTAAATGAGAATTACTACACACTTTAGTGGTTACGGAAATGGGTCTAAATTGAATGTTACAACTCTTCCTCCCTTACCAAAATTTCGTCCCCTAAATTTGCAATCTACACTTACTCCTTAAACAAGTGGGGATGTTGACGTTGCATGGCCTCTTCACATTCCCACATGGCACCTTCCATTTCATGATGCTCCCATACGACTTTGACCATTGGGATCATTTTGTTCCTCAGCATGCGATCCTTTCTATCTTGATTCGCACGGTCTCTCCACGTATGACACTCTGTCATCCACGTCTATCTTTTCGTACCTTAGAACATGGGTACAATTTGGTTCATACTTCCTCAACAGCAAGCACGTGGAAAGCGTTGTGTACACAGGATAGGTTAGGTGGCAAGACAAGTCGATCGCCATATCACCAATCTTTTCCAAAATTTCAAGCGGTCCGACAAACCTCGGACTCATCTTTTCCTTCTTACCGAATCGGGATAACCCTTTCATTAGCGACACCTTGAGGAATCGTGGTCTCCGACTTGGAATTTCAAAGGTCGTCATCTCCGATCGGCATAGGTTTTACGGTGACTTGTGTTGTCTTGACCTTTCTCGAATGGTTTTGACAACTTCCACTATCTCTTTGTACCAACTCGGGCGGTAATACCCCGCTCACCTACGCCGTCCCAGCATAGTGGCGTCCCTACACGTCCTACCATACAAGGCCTCAAATGGTGCTATCTGGATACTTTGCTAGTAGCTGTTATTATAGGTGAACTCTACCAGATGCAACTGTTCTTCCCATTTGCCTTGAAAATCCAATATGCAAGCTCTTGATATGTTCTCAAGTGTCTGAATTGTCCTTTTAGATTGATCATTAGTCTACGGATGGTAAGCCGTACTGAATTGTACCTTTGTTCCTAAGGCCGTCTGCAAACTCTTCTAAAAGTTAGCCATAAATCTCGGATCACGATCCGAAGTGACCGTTACCGAAGACTCCATGCGGTGAGCGATATATGTCGCACATATAGTTTGGCGTATCTTTCCAACTTGAAGTCTTTTCGTATTGCCAGGAAGTGCGCTAATTTAGTAAGTCAATCCACTATCACCCATATAGAATCGTGCCCTCTCTGGCTTCTCAGTAGTCCGGTCACAAAATCCTTGGTGATGTATTCCCACTTCCATTCTGGGATTTCTAACGTTACAACAGTTCTCTAGGCTTGCGTTGTTGTACCTTCACTTATTGGCACGTCAAACATTGGCCACATGTTTGGCTATGTCCTTCTTCATTCCATTCCATCAATAATGCTACCGCAGATTCTACTACATTTTCGTCTTTGCCGGGGTGGATACTATAATTGCTGCAGTGAACTTCTCTTAAAATTTCTTCCTTAAGCTCGGTATCATCGAGCACACACCAACGCCTCGAAATTTCAACATCCCATCATCCTACACTTGGAAGCCCGGCCTTTATATAGCGACATCCATTCCCACCACCTTTGAATTTCCTAATCCATGGACTATAGTGCCTTAATCTTGGTCTAAATTTCGGTTCAATCCTCAAAGTAGCCAACGGGTTCAACACATGGCTCAACTCAAACTTAAATTTTGAATATCCGAGCCTTTCCAAGAAGGTCCACCCTTTGATCATTATGTGCGCCCTACTCAACTTGCAACTTAGCGCATCCGCTACTCGGTTCGCTTTCCCAAGATGGTACATGATACCCAATCGTAGTCTTTTAGAAGTTCCATCCACCTCGTTGCCTCATATTCAATTCCTTTTGCGAAAATAAGTACTTGAGGCTCGGTAATCCGTATAAATCTGGAACTTTTCCCCGTATAAGTAGTGCCTCCAAATCTTGAGTGCAAAAACAATAGCAGCCAGCTCAAGTCGTAAACGTCGGGGTAGTTCATTTCATGTGGCCTCAATTGACTTGGGGATGTCTGCGACTACTTTTTCATGTTGCATTAATACACAACCGAGTTCTCTTAGTGAAGCATCAATGTAGCCTTCAAATCCTCCGGTCCAAAGCGGAATAGTCAACCTTTGGGTGGTCGTCGATCCAAGCTTGAGTTCACGAAAACTCCGTTCACACTTGTCATCTCACTCAAACTTGACTTCCTTCTTAAGCAATCGTGTTAGTGGTGTGATGCCCGACCTCGGGGCCATTAGCGTGACGTCCGTTCATTATTCCTTTTCATTACACACACACGGAAGCATACCCGGACGATCACAACAAAAGAACAACCAAGGGAAATAAGACAAGCAGCATCATGAGCAAACCTTATATTTATAATTCATGCAAACATGTTTTACAAGCCTTTCGGGCCATGGCAAACAAAACACATTTCATTGCCGACTATAATTAGCAAATTTTGATTTGGGTTAACCTATACCCACTACGGCTTCTCGTTTCTTGCTTCTTCACCTTCACCCCGGTCCCGTCCGCTTTGGCCATCTCATATCCCACCGTGGCTCTATCCGAGCCGGCCCGCCCGAGGCACCAAGTTCGTTAGGTCCTCATTATCGGCGTCGTCTCGGTTTCACGGGATTGCCAACGCTGGGCTGGGGAGATGCCATCCCTATGGACCTGAAAAGGGGAAACAACGGGGATGAGTCGAGGAGACTCGATGAAAGTAAAACTTTACTAACGGTGATGACATGTCAATCATCGTTACGAGACATTCTTACCGCCGGCCTTCGTGGCCGATCAAACAACGGCGGGCATAGAAAGCACAAAACAAAGGTCCCAAGCATGGCTAAGTCACGGTTTACCTCACGAATTGCGCTCGGTTTCTATATTGAACTAGATAACATGCAAGGTAAACATGAAACAAAGCAAACTCGTTATTGGGAATACAACATCGGATCATCAAAAGCCGAGCACGGGCAAAGCTCATGACACGGCGTATTTCAACGTCATTTCCGGTAGTAAAATCCCACTTACTCTTTTTAATAAAACAAGAACTAAAGTAGAGAATGGCGGGGAAGGGTGGCCGGGCCTCGGTTTTGGAATAACACTCGAGAATGGCCTCTCTCTTTCTCTCTCGGCTTTCTTTTCTTTCTCTCTATTTTCGCTCTCTCTCTCTCTTTCTCTCTCTAATTTTGATTGTCACACGTGAGGAAGTGCCCAATTTCTATCCTAAAGAGGGCTATATATAGAGGATTAATGTGGCTTGGATGACACGTGCGCCTGGGTCATCAAGGGAGTGAGGTATGCGCACGTGTCATCCATGCGATGAGGTGGCGCATACCTCACCCCATCATAATAACCCAAGGCCAAAGTCCAAAGAAATGATGACATAGCCATAAATTCTCTCTTTTCTCTCTCCTCTCCTCACTTTGCCGTAGCTTCCCCCTCCCCCCCTTGGCTGGTCGTGTCCCTCTTCCTCTCTATGGGTCAATAATGGAAGAACAAGGCCATCAATTGCTTCATTAAATGGCCATTAAAGCCTGTAGAAAAAGATGACCATGCCATTAATGCAAGAAATGATGATGGTGATAAGGTTTGACTAAGTCAAACCTTCTAGGACCCTCTCAAATGTGCTGAATTAAACCCCAATTTGTTCGGACCAAAGCGAATCTCGCGCAAATACACGCGTAGCGTGGCAAAAGCGAACTCCACATCGTAATAAATCTCAACTTTTCCCGAGGTTTTTCCGCAACAAAATACATCTAAAAATCTCATTCAACCCAAGACTTGGCACGGAAAACCTCTAAATATGTCTCAAATATCAACAAAAGACCTCAAGTCGAGATTCCAACGTTTTTCATATAACAATTGATAAATCTTTGAAATCTAACAAAATCGGACTGGTTTGCACTGTTCACGAAATTGGATTTGATAATATAGTAAATGAACTCTAAAAATTCTCAAATTCGGATATGTCATAAACAAGACCTTAACAAACATTTCTCGTGAAGAACACAATTTCGAAATCTTTCTATAAACACTGTTTTCAGTCACTCAAAAACAGTCCAAAAACAGTTCGCCAGAACAGAAAATTTACTTCTCAAAGTAAGCTCTTTTCAGAATCCAAATCATCTTAGAAAATTCCCAAATTTACACGCGTTATAGAAAAGGAAGTTCTCAACAACTTTCATGAAGAAAACTTTTCCAAAATCGGCCCAGAAAAGCTCGTAGAAAATAAAGATGGTGTGAACATCACCGAAATACCCATTCTTGGCTGTTTCACATGGTCCGAAAATTAGGCTGTTATACCACTCATATCAATTCCAAAAATTCTGAAATTAAATCATGTAAAACTTCAAGATGTTTGGAACAACTTTCAAGAAGAAAGTATTTAGAAATTCAGACCACAAAAGTCTCCTAAAAAAATAACAAAACGAAGGGGTACCAAGGATCTGAAATACGGTTTTCCAAAACAAAAGTAGAAATTTTTGTTCCAATTGGAAAACCATCAAACTTAAACCATAGACATTTCCATGGACTGAAATTGAGGATGTGACAATTCTTCCCCTCTAAAAGAATTTCGTCCTCGAAATTTAAAACATACCTGGGATTTAGCGATGAGCCCAGTAAAAGATATAGCGCCTACACGAAACTTAAGTGGTTTTCGGCCTTGTCGCCCTAATTCTCTTCTTGACTTGTGCCGTCCTAAGTCTTTATCTACTTATCTGGACAGCATCTAAGGTGAGTGGAACTAGCTCTGGACCCCCTGACCTTCTTTTCCCGACCTTGTTCCAATAGACCGGAGTTCTGCAAGCTTGACCGTATAATGCCTCGAATGGTGCCATCTTGATGCCTTGCCGATAACTGTCGTTACAGTTGGATTTTACCTTTCTTTCTGAAGGTATTCCCGTTAGCGCTTGACATTTTCTTTGGGTGAATGCCTTCAAACTTTGGCTTTTCCACGATTCCGCTGCGCCACTCTGATTTATCATCCTTAAATATTTCTTAAGCTTGCTTACTTGGATCTTTCCATCGTTAAAGCGGCGTACATAAATATTATGATAAAAAGCAGTACAAGTATAGTTCAGTCTCAAGTCTCAGTAACAACATTGGAGTTCTCTGCTTCTTCTTGAGTAATAGCATAAATCCTTCCTTGAGCTGGAGGGCGATTATCATGTGGCGGAACTACATTACATTGTATCAAGCTGTGGTTGTTGTGGCTGCTTGACTTGCTGTCGTTGTGGGCAATCCTTTATGCGGTGGCCTTGTCGACCACAGCGAAACATGCCCCGTTAATTTTGGACACGGAGCATTTCCATGAAATCTTCCATAAGTATGGCAAGCATCGCTGCGGTGGAAATTGGCTTCTGATTTTTGATCTTCTTATTGGGAGTGGAGAAATGGTTTTCTCCCCGACGACGTCGGTCCCTCAAGGCCCGTAGTACCTCAGTCAAATGCACTTCGTGTTCCTCTAGGCTTTTTGAATACACCAGTATATCGTCAATAAACACTATGATGAACTGGTCCAGGAATTCCTTAAATATCCTATTCATCATGTCCATAAAAGCTACAGGGACATTCGTTAAGCGAAGAGCATCAATGTAAACTCATAGTGCCCGCATCTCATCCTAAAGGCGGTCTTGGGTATGTCTTCCTTCCGGATCCTCAACTGATGATACCTAGTCCATAGGTCGATCTTGAAGAATGCCGAAGCTCCTTGTAACTGATCGAATAGGTCCTTGATCCTTGGCGGTGGATATTTGTTCTTTCTGGGTCACCTGATTCAGCTACCGATAATCTATACATAACCTCAACATCCCATCTTTTTCCTTACAAACAGGACCCGACACTCCCTACGAAGACACACTAGGACGAATAAACCCCTTATCCAGCAATTCCTGCATCTGGACCTTCAATTCTTTCAACTCGATAAGGACATTCGATATGGAGCCTTAGAGATTGGCTCAGTACCTAGGGCCAACTCTATTACAAATTTCACTTCTTGCTCGGGGGTAAACTCGGAAATTCGAGGAAGGACCTCGGGAAAATTGCACACTATGGGTATTTCTTTCAATTTAGGTTCCGCCACTATCGGATCCATTCGTTCATTAGATATCCCTTGCAAACTACATCAAGCAACTTAGATCCATTACGTTCATTAGATATCCCTTGCAAACTTCATCAAGCAACTTAGTCACCTCAAGCGAGGAAATCCAAAGGATCGAGGTTCCTCCTCGGTTTCCACGGAATTCAAACCTAGGATGTCCAATCGAGTTAAAATTGGATCATCCCTCGCCACAATCCATAACGGCTTTCTACTTCACCAGCCAATCCATACTAATGATCACATCGAAATCATACATGACCAATACAATCAAATCAATTCTTTCTTTTCTATTCTCAATCACGATTTTACAGTCAAGATACCCCAACGATACTAACACCCTATCATGCAGTGGGGTCGTCACGCAGAGCATATTCTCAAGTAATACCTGTTCAATGCCAACCAACCTAACGAACTGCTCTGAAATAAATGAATAGGTTGCCCACGGAATTAAAAACGCATATGCAGCATGATCACAGAGAGAAATAGTACTTGTAACCACACCCGGTGCATCCTCAAGCATCCTTACATGCCATTGCATAGACCCTTCCTTATGCAGGAGGTCTTCCTTGAATAGCCGGTGGGGATTCCCAGCTTGATTCCCAACTCTGGGTGGTTGTTGCATCGAGGGTCCTGAAGGGTATTTGTTGGGGATAGCTTCTAATATGATGTTCCAAACTCCCGAATCTGAAACAAGCTCCAAATCTGTTTGATTGCTGGTTAGGCTTCCCGATGTTCCTCCTAGGCGGTGGGACAAATCGCCTATTACCCATCATCGATTTCTTGCCAAAGCGGCAATTGTCCGGTTTTTGAGCAAATCGTGACCCGGAATCTGGGTTTGCTCTATCCATTTGATCTCGTTCCATCGTTTGGGCTCATTCATACAATTCTCGTAATCTCGAATGTTCAATAGGGGCATAAAGTACAAAGATCGGTTTCAAACCATTCGAAATCTTGAGCCTTGTCCGGTAGATTTTCCACCATTCTCGGAGCAAACCTCGATAGTCTACGCAAACTACGCCTCATCTTTGGACTACCGTCATTGATCCCCGACGAAGTCTCATGAACTCCGCCATTTTTTTCTTCTCCTAGGTACTCTCCAAAAGTATTGTCCATAAAACTCTCAATAAATGCGGTCTAGGTCGGGTCTATGCCCTCGGGAAACACTCGGTCTTTAGTGGCTTTCCACCGGTTGTTCGCATTATCCTGCCGCAATTGGTATGTTGCCGGGGTAGTCTTCTCGGTTTCGATTGCACCCCAACAAATGAAATGCCTTTTCTAATTCTTCCACCCAACGTGGGGCGGTTTCGGGGTCACCTCGGCCCGTAAACTTGGGCTATTTTAACTTAAGAAAGCGCTATACCAAGCTGGTGCATCGCCTATTCGCCACCACTAGTTGAGCTTATGCTTGCTAGGCTTGATTTCCATTAATAGCAGCGGTTGCTACAACCTCGGCAATGTCCATGGCCCTTTCACGAGCTTTGCTTATCCATAATAGTCCCTATCTCGTGTAGGGTCTGAATAACATCCTCGATCTGCGATCTCAAGCCTCTTGACCTCCACGAACTCAACTAACCTTGGGGTTCCTTTCTCCTTCTTCTACTCATCTTTCCACTTTTTGACACTCAACTACCGACTATAATTCCACTTAGGAATTATAGACCTAAACCAACTATATCGGTCTAAGTCCTAGGCGGTATCTAACACAATAGCAACTAAACACTCAGCATGCAGCCTAATATAACAGCACAAGATCTCGCCCAAGGATTCGTGACACTTACCTCGGGTCCTACCACACCTACAAAGATAATGGTCAATTCCAACCAAGCGGTGCAAACACAAACAGTCATGAGGTACACTTAGCACACGAGATCACCCCTCGGCTACCCATGGTCATCGCTCCTTATCACTCCTGTGTTTCGATCCGATTGGGCCAAGCTAACCTTGCTCGATACTAATTCTACGGGGATGTAATGCCCCATACCCCACAAAGCACGAGCATCCCACACAAAGGTCGATTTGTTGCGCGGCGTCCGAGGGACGATCGTCGACCTAATGCCTAATGAGCAGAGATCAAAACACAAGCGGAAGAAACGTATATACATGTATATATATACACCCGCATAATAAATAAGATAATCATGAATAGCACAGATGTAAATCCATCGATTAAAAACATATAGATTTTATTATTATTAAAAGTAGATACAATATCCATTTACGGGGAGTACAGAGACTACCAAAAGCGATCAACGGCCACTAAGGTCAAAAAGGATCACTGGCCAAAGGTTCTGAGCTAAAGGCGGGCTTGATTAAAAAGGTGCAACCCGCTCTATCTATGGCTAAAGTCAACCTAGGGACCCGGTCCGGGTCAAAACTAGAAGACTCGTGAAGAAGAACTATCTAACGACTCCTCATCGAGAATCTAATGAGTCTATTTTCGGACTCGACCTCCCTGCAGCTCATCTTAGCATCCATCTCCTCGAGCTCGGGATCCTCCTCCATAGGCTGCTCTAACTCATCATCATCGGGGCCCATGTTCATTGGCTCGACCTCATCAACCTCGTACTCCACAGGTATGCCATCGGAGCTCATACTCTCCTCGTTTGAGGTGCCGGGATCCATCACCTGTCCATCGGGGCACTATGGGTCTACCTCACCCTACCCGTTAAACGAGATATCAAAAGTCCGGAGGGGCCTAGTCTCTTCTCCATTATACGTCCTATAACACCACGCAACATACTCGTGGGTCTCAGATACTAACTCCCCAACATCTACCTATACTAAGATATAGTATCTAATATACATATTCCTGTTCCCCTCACGGGATGTACGGACATAGTCTTCTCGATGAAGTAAGGAATCCCGAAATGGATTGGTACCTCGCCATCCTCACTAGGGATCCGAAATGTCGGTTTCCAACAACCGTGAGGCGAATCTTAGCAAGTAATAACCCTAAACCTAAACTAGGCTAACATGCACCTCGACGGGCGATTAAAACACACATAACGATTGTAGCATAAACATCATAATAATTGACCTAGGCTGCAACCCGGATCACTCATACAATGACCTTGTAGGTTAGACATTTCATAATAATGTTCACGGCACATATGTGTACACATTGGTCACGCGTCGCCATCGTATGCTCATGCTCATTAATGCCGGCTGACATATAATTCACGAATGCGCACCACGGCTAACACACTTGGTACACAATTGCCATGCTCATGAATAGTCTCAAGCGGTGCACTCGGCATGTGGCTCGTTTATAGGTATAAACCGACCCAAAGGCCAATAGATATTTCGACCCAAAGGCCAGCAGATATTCCGACCCAAAGGCTCGACACGAAGGCCAACAAATATTTCCATCAAGCGGGCATACTTGCACACTTTTCAGCCTCATGCCCATTCTCGACAGATACGAATGCTCAGCCATAAAATATTCGCTTTTCGAGGTAATAATGCCATGTACAATGAGTGTCAAATCACGAGGCACATAATTGTCGATGGCCAAAACAACGTCACGATTCAATATGCCCAAACAATAATATCAACATACTCGATTGGCGATTTAATACCGTTTGGCCTATACTCAATTTGATATTTAAAAAGAACACTTGACAGTATAATGCCATTCATTGGCCAAACGCACGCCGCACTTAGTCGATCACACGAACACGCGGCATGGCAATATTCCACTAAGCACCCACGAAGCATAATTCAACCAATCACCAATCAATTCAGGCACACCCAAAAATCACACAATTAAGTCCTCAACTTGCCCTTTTTAAAATCCGATAATACCTCAAAATGGACAGCCACTATTCAACCCATTATTTCGCCCAATTTAATTCTCTAAATCGGCACATTGATCTACCGCGACTTGGTCGCACTACACATTCCACAATTTACCCCTAAATTGTACTAACCTACCGAACCCGTCTAAAAATGCACAATTCTCCTAATTCGGATTTAGGGATTTATACTCACTTAATCTAAACCGGATCAACGGAACAAGCGGTCGATTCCGGAGAGCGGTGGCCGAGGCGGCGTTCCAGCGGGTCACACGGTGATGCTCGGTACAAACGGGCGGATAGTGGCTTGGTGACGATGGCTTGGCGGCGTCCTCACGCCACGGGTTGTTCCGGGACCGTCCCCACGGCCAAAACAGGGGAAGGATGGTAAGGTGGAGACGGTGGCATGATTGGACAGCGATGGCGTGGCGGTGGCGGCGCAGCCGTGGCTCAGCAAATGGTTGGTGAAGGAGGAAACGACGGAGGAGAGGCAGGCGGGAGAGGGGTAGCGGCGAATGGGGGGAGGAGAGAGAGAATGAGGGTCAAAGTTGATCAAATACCTCCTTAGTGGATGCCACACGTCACAATCCTAGGCATCTTAACCATTTTACCCTTGATCTAATGGCCCACAATTGTCCACATCCAGTAATGCAAGGGTATATTGATAATTCAATAAATCCTAATAATTATCCACTTAATTAATCCTCAATTATTGCTCAAAATTGATCTAAATTCGGAATAGTGAAAATTGGGCACGGGGGCATTTTCGAAATTTCCCGGTCCTAGGTCGAAATTTTATTTTTCGACAAGTACCAACCCCAAATAGGTGTGGCCACTCAAAAATGACGTTGGCCTCGCATAAAATAGTCACAAATGTCCATGAAATTTCGACATCGAAGTTCGAGTTTAATTTCACAATCAAATTCGCTCATTTTAAAATTTTTGGGCCTCTCACTAACGAGCGGCTATTTAGGGATTACGATATCGACCCTAAGGTTGTCCGAGTCGTGATGGCCTCGATTTTCGGAGAACACAAGGAATTATCACACCAGTGACGGAGGTCGCGATTGTTCGAATTCAATTAGGGGATTCATTCGCCACGTGTACTATTGGTCGTGCGGAATCACCCGCGATCCGATTGTACGTCATTGGCTAAATCGAATCCGTCACTTTCCTAAGATCGCCCACATTGGCCCAAAATATTTCCTCGGTGTTTCTCAAAATGTGTGCCTAATTCGCGATCGGGTCCTCGGTCCATATACCGTTTCCTAATTAGCCATTCCCATTGGGTTAGTATCCCGCGATTGATCAAGTCGGGTGAGATTTACTAAAATTAAATGAGAATTACTATACACTTTAGTGGTCCCGGAAACGGGTCGAAATTCGGGATGTTACATCTATACGCTTTCTACACCACCAATCACTATTTCACAAACCGGGCATCCTAACAATATGCATATCTTATCCATCAATAGTGTAGTCACACATAATCGCAATTCTAATAAAACGGGTTTCAATCCAGCCAAGTCAACAAATTGAGCAAACACAAACGAGTGCGACGCTCCCGGATCAAATAGAGCATATGCAACATAATTAGACAGAGAAACCATACCTATGATTACGCTTAGCGCATTCTCAACTTCCTTTCACGCCATGGCATACACATGTCCTTGTCCGCGGCCCTCTTGATTATTAGCCGGGGGGCTACACTAGTTGGATTCCCAATCGGGGTGACTGCGCGATTGTGGGGTGGTGACTCTTTCCGATTCGGGCAATTCCTTATTTGATTTTCCATTCCACCACACCCAAAGTATGCCCCGGTTACACTTGGGCGGGGACCACTCCGTGATGTCTCCCACAACGTCTACAAGCCGAATTGGATTGGTATGGCGATTTCTCAATATTCCTCCTTGTCGGAGGAACAAAATGATGATTTTCTATCATCGATTTTTTCCCTAGCGACGATTGTCCTTGGCTGAGGTATATCGTGATCCGGACATACAGACTCTATAGTCATATCACCTTTCGATAGCTTGAGCCCTCTCATATAATTCCTCATAAGTTCTCAAATTCACGGTATCAATTGGCTGTGAATGTCGGCCCTCAATCCATCCCAAACCTTCACGCCTTGCCCTCAAGATGGTCTACCATTCTCGGTGCAAACTTAGGCGGCTTGGCAAATTACGCCTCATATTGATCTATAGTCATCTGGTTCTATTGCGGTCTAAGGAAAGCCATCATCTTTCTTTCTCGAGCACTAAAGAAATATTTCTCATTAAAAGCTTGAACGAAGGCCGTCCAATTCTGATTCATGCCCGCGAGAACACCGACCTGCGTGGCTTTCTACCAATCATTCGTATTACCTTGCAGCTGGTACACTGCCAGCGTCACCTTCTCTGCTTCAGTACACCTCAATAAAGCAAAAGCTTTTTTCAATTCCTCGACCCATTTAGAAGCAACCTCTGGGTCCCCTACTCCTTCAAACTTTGATGGTTTTAGCTTCAAAAATTATTCTACCAACTGATGCATCATCGATTCCATTTACATTACTGCATTCTCATTAACTAAATGACTCAGACCCTCGTAGCTTGGGCTGTCATCGATTAGCTCGCTCTTAAGCTTGCCTATCCATCAAATTCCCAATCCTTTTAACACCCCGAGAACTCCTTCTATCGTGGATCTTCCATGATCGAATCGAGAGCTTGACGAGCCTCCGCCTCCTGCACCTCTCCTACTCATTCTCACGGGCTCACGCTACCCTCCTACCTACTATAATTCCATACAGGAATTAGAGACTTAGCCAATTATACTAATCCAAGCCCTAAGCATAAAACTCGACAACCAACACTCAATAACCCGACAACCAACCATCAAACCAATCAAGTAACATCCAACCAACATCACCAAACAGCCAAGCAGATTCTCGTACTCACCTCAAGTCCTACCGCACCTTTGTGTCGATCAACATTATAACCACAATAAACCACTCAGCAACCACAGGCGCGTATTCACAAGACATGTACAATCCACATACACATGCATTCTCGAAGGTTCCCTAACCCGACCACCTCAAGTCGTCGTTTCTTATCACTCGTGTCTCGACCTTACTTGTATCGAGCTAACCTTGCTATGATACCAAATCAAATGAGGATGTCACACCTCGAACTCCATCAAGCTCGCGACATCCCTCCTTGGCGAATTAATGCGACGTCCCAAGAAAACATCGCCGACCCAAACGATCGGATACACATGCGGAAATGAATATCAAAATGCCCGTACTAAAAAGATGACGATGGGGTAGAGCATCAAGACAATCAATGAACTAACAACATTAACTTCTATACATTGCCATAAATCTGCGCATACAAACCGCATTACATACAAACTTAGCAAACGAGCATCCAAAACCATCGACATAATAAAAAGGATCGGGTAGTTGGGTTAACTTAGCTTCACCATAGGTTGATCTATCTATCAAAAAGTGACTGGTTAGACCTACTCTATACAACTCCTAAAATACCCTAGTGAAGCCCTAAGGGTCACCCTCCTCCCATTCCGCCTCCTAAGTCCTCTGGCTCATACCCTAGAAGATCACATGGATCACGATATGGGAGGATTGCCTTCAATGGTTGCATGGCTTGCGGCTCCATGGGGGTATCGAGAATGGTTTATCATCGGCTCCCTCGGGATCAACGATCTCGCCATCGAAAGGAATGATCGTAGAAGGATCCCACTCCTTGGCGTTGAAAAAGGGGATGTCGAAGCTTCTCGGACCTATCTCCTCTAAGTCATCTCGATGGTCCACGCTTATATCACGAATAGGGCTTCGGTATAATCCGCCCTCGTCAACCCACACAAAGTGCTCAAATGTCGATAAAAGCTTGATCGCCTCCCAAAAAATATTCCACCTCCGATTATCCACATGCCTAGGGATCTCAAAATGAGTAGGTGGGTCTCCCAGGTTCATGGCTGGTGGTCTAAAATGGTGGTTATACAATCATGAGGCGAATCTCAATAAGTGCACAATCCCAAACCCCACATAGACTCTCACGTACCGCCCAAATCCGAATCACGCATGACACAACAACTAATCACACTAACAATCACATGCGATCCTACCCGGGATCCATCATGCACATCCTGCATGTTAGATAATAATACAGCCAATCCATTCATGTCCTTACTTATCAAACACTATGTCACGCGAGGCAAACCACACTCGCGACACTAACTCACACCATCGTCGGCTTTCGCAAATCTTGCACGTCAAGCCAAGTCCAACTCATTCCCAACTTTCCATCACTATCGCGCCCACGTAAAATGCATTAAGCTAACGGTCTTTTGACCTCGTCGGACATTGTCATCCCTGTCGGGCGGACATCGTCATCTCGTCAAGGGCGACATTGTCCGCGTAACACGCCTCGGGACAGAACCTACCTCGTGTAAACGAACACACCTCGGTATCACTTTTCCAGCCATTCAAACCATCTCATACCATCATTACCACACTTACCACGTGGCCACACATAACACACAGCCACAAATCTCACGCTACACATACATTTTTGCAAATGTACATCCTTATCACGCGAGTACATTATATGTCCACACATACTTGGCACGCGACCTCATTGCATAGTCACATCGCCACACTCTCACAGCCACACACATGGTACACGGCCACACTACATTCAGCTAAATTTTCATTCAAAAGCCAACCAGCAACTACAAGCCACACAATCATTCAGATAAGCTCATTCAAGCCATAACATTACCAATCAATCATGCAATTCGGTCACAATCATGCCAAGATCACCACAGCCCCATCCAAACCTCCTAAACCGCACATTTTCATGCACTAAATCAGTCCACAACAACCTATTATCCAGCCCCTCCCTCACATGCATCAAACAACCCCTAAATTACTCAAACCGAGTCCTAGACACGTCCTACAATACCCGGTCCTAAGGAGGGTTTGAGGAAATCACTTACCTTATAAAGGGACGAAAACCAACTAGATAGGCGTCGTAATGTACCCGGCCCAAAGAAGAAAGGGCCTAGCAGCCGCCGCCGGCACCAAAGGGCGAAGGGTGGACGCCTGCGGACGGACGGTCAAGGTGCGGGCGACGAGTGGCTTGGGTGGCGTATCAAAGTTGTATGGCCTGTGGGAGACGGGGTCGTGGGTGGCTGAAGACCAATCTAATAAAGACAAGCGGTATAAAGAGAAAGCGGTGAACGGGCGACGGCGCAGGTGGCGTGGCTCGAAGGAGAAGCACCGGGCGGAGGACGGCGGGATGGGCGGCGACTAGGGCGGTTGGTGAGCTAGTGGCCAGCTAAGCTCGGCTCACGACGGGGCGAAGGGAGAGAGAGTTTCGTGGGTAGGGGTAAGGGAGAGAGAGAGAGAGATAATGGATTATGAGAGAGAAAATAAATATATATAGTGCCCAATAATTGGTCCCTAAAACCCCACTAGAAAGTACCAATCTACCCTCCGACTACCACACTAATCCAAGGGTCAAGTTTCAATCTTATCCAAATCCAACGGCCCATATTTAATCTTATCCAATAATTCAAGGGCAAAAGGTAAATGCTCATGGGAGGAGAGGGACATTCTTGCCCTTCCATTTTCGGCCATACGGGATGATTATCGGTCCCTCGATTTAATCCGGTCTCAAAAATTCATTCAAAGTGCATAAGGGCAAAACGGTCATTTTTCCGGTCCCAAATCAAAATCTATTTTTTTTTTACAAAATGGGTGGCCCCAAGGTTGGCCCACACCAAAAGCGTCATCGGCCACTAAAAATTGTCACTTTCAAAATTCTCGATTCTCGAGCCCAGATTCAAGAAATGACTAAAATCGAACAATCGCGACTTTAGCCTATCTCTTACTAATGGGTGGCTCATTAGGATTATGTGCTTTCGAACCCGTGCGACACTAAGTCGAGTCACGTTGAAGTTAGTTCAAATCGTAGGCGACCTCGATTGTCGTGGTAATTACGAGGGTCTATCTCTAGTTCCCTTTGGACACGATCGATCAAATAGATCGGTCTCTGTTGGCCCCAAAACATTCCCTCGTCAATCCTTATGGTCAAGTTCGAACCAAGGTCGGGAGTTTTTGGTCGAGCGAACTCAATCCCGTGATGGCCTTACCCTAAGGTTAGTATCCCGAGAATGCGCAGATTCGGGTAAGATCTTACTATAATTGCATTGGCCAAAATATTCATTTCATAAACCCGGAACAAAGATCGAAAATTCAAAATGTTACAAATCTCGAGCCAATTCGGAGGAAGAACCTAAAACTGAAGAGGCCCCGTAAGACATGCCTAAAGAGGAACCGGAGGACGACCCGAATTTGAGCCGTGGTGGGATCCCGAGTTTATACCAGAGGACAAGTTAGATGAGGAGCCCGTCAAGGAGGAGCGGAACGAGGTTCTAGCGGAATCGTGTGATATCAATAACCGTTCGAGATCAAAGCCAAGCCGGAGTCCTCAAAAGAGCGAGGCAGGTCCGGGGATTGATTTAGATGACGAAGAATCGATTGAAGTGGACGTCAAGCGAGAGGGTGTAGGGGCTAGTGTAGGGGTTAGCGATAGGCTTTTTGAGGTGTTCCATTTTTGGGCGATAAGGTACCCAAGCTATCGATCATTTTAGATATCTGTGGTTTATAGTTCGGTGTGCTTGTAAATATTGTGATTTTGTAAATTGTGAAAATTATATAAGTTTAAATTAGTAATGGATGTGGATATTCTCCACATGCCCCGATTATATTGTCCAGGTATTGATTGTGGCTTTTATTTGATGAACATAAATCTCTAATAAGTTGAATTGGGGGTGATGATACCGGGACGCCGCGAAGATTCGACCAGTGTGTGTTGCGTGCTCGATGGGGTTCGGGGCGTGACAAAGGCTAAGGATAGGTGACTACCATTATGGATGGCCATGATCTGCTCTAAATGAATGGCTATAATTGATTTGCTTAACCCCTAAATAATTTGCTTAATCAATAAGTAAGGGCATTTTGGTAATTTTACTTTAGGGGCATTTTTTTGTGATTTTCATTTAGGGGCATTTTGGTCATTTTGAGCACAAAGGGATGTAGTTGGTCAGAATGCACCGTTGGTAGCTAGATTTTTACGGAAAATGGGCCGCTCCGATTGGACCGATTCAATTCCAATCAAATCGGATTGAATTGGTTGGACCGGTTTGACCCAAGTTTGATCGGGTTGAACTGATTCAATTCTCAGCCCAATTTGTTCCAATTTTGTACAATTTAATCACTATCATAATTGATTGACCCAATTAATATTGAATTCGATTAAATTGGATTGAACAAATTTGAAATTCAAGCACAAATTGATCAAATTTAACTTATTTAGCTCGATTGTTTTAGTTTGAGTTAAATTGCATGGCCAAGTTAGACTAATGAATTTAATTGAAGTCTAATTGGTGAAATTGAGCTTAAATTTATCAAATTGGATGTTAGTCTAGACTGGGTCAACTTGTATTGTATTAATTGAACCTATTAATTTTAGATTTCTTAATCATTGGATCACTAAATTGGTCAAATTGGCTCAAATTCATATGAATCTTCCAAAATTGATTTTGGATTTAAGTTTCATATAAAAATTAGGCTCACTCATGTCTTAATTATGTAAATCATGAAGAATCGATCGGAATCACTAATTAGGATCTAAATTGGGGTTTTTTTTCCCTTGGCTTGGAATTACAAAATTGGCTCCAAAATTGAATGTAATATGACCTCTAGATCAAATGTCGTGAAGGAAACTATCCTAAAAAATGACTAGAAATGAAGTAATTTCATTTTTGGCCAATTTGAACCAAATTTCGCAAATTGGAGAAAAGTTTATTCTAAATCGATTTTTGTAAAATTGATGATGCCAAAGTGAAATTAAGCTAAAAATGAATTGATTTAGGGATTTTGAAAATTTTGAATTTTTTTGGAGAAACTATTGATTGAAAAGTCAATATTTTAGTACTTATATACTAAAATGCCAATTAATGGGTCAAATTTTGAATTTTTGAAAATTGACACTGCAAAAGTGAAATTGACATTATTTTGGGATATTTCATGCTAAAAACCAAATTTTGACTTTGGGTTAACTTTTGATCAAATTTCGACTAAAAGTCAACTCTTTGACTTTTTGAAATTGAAATGCAAAAAGCGAGAAAATGAATGGTTAATGCTATTTCAAATGCTAAATGACTCTTTTTGGTTGAGAATTGGGTTCTGTCCCGATCAAAAACCATAATCTCAAGTTTTTTCCTTTATGACACGTCGACTAAAAATCGGTGTCAACCTGGACTAGCATGGATTTTATATTCTGTATTTCTTTGTGTTAATATTTCGAATTAAGGGATTACAGATTGCTCCCGCTCACCCATTCATATGAAGTCGAGCTAAAATAGCTAATCACGCTGAACTACAAGATCGTATCGCTGATATTGAGGATTAAATGAATCAATTCTTCACTACAATCCAAGAAATGTCCTCCTAGGTCAAATCCCTTCAACTGACTCTAATTCCTACATCCATTCATATTGAACCATCTGCTTTGAAGGTGAATAGTGGAAAGGACACTGTTTATGAGGAGGAGGAGGATGATTTGCCTAATTTAGAAGATGATTCTATCCAAGTCATTGTTAATAAAGCTAAACCTAATAGCATGCTAAAGGTAGAGCATGACAAACACGTCACTAAACTCAAGAAGAAGGTGAGACTGTTGGACGGCTCAAATGATTCACCGTCGACGAAGCTGTTGTCATTCCAAGCTCTCTGGTGTTTCTACTCAATCTTGCCGCCGCTGCTGATCTAGTGATTTTAATGCCTTCTCGCCATAAACCCAGCTGCAACGAGTCTCCGTTGCACCGCCTCCTGCTCAACTCACCCCAATCCCGCTCAGTCCCAAGACACCCACACACCATGAGTTACTCTATTTTGGCAGGTGCTTCCCAAGAGCTGTCTTGGCTAAGACCCTCTTTGGCCGAGTTTCCTCACCATTCGTGAGCTCATCTATGAACTTGCTACCTGTCCCGAGCCATAATCCATTGTCCATTCGTAGTTCGTTGAATTCGATTCGAAAACACCATTCTCGCAAAATTTGAATTACGTAAGAATTTTATTTAATTTGATTTTCAAATATTTTGTTTACTTAATTGGAATATTGCAATCTAAATTGAGTCCTTGAATGATAATGCATATCCGTAAAATATTCGAATAACCCCTAAGTTAGGAAATTTCCTAACTCAACAACACGGTTGGACAGTAGTATGATCTCTAATCATGAGATACAATTCCGATAGTACGAAAAATCTTCTATCCTATACATCACCACTTGAATATGATTGTTGATTTATTTTGTTTCCAAATTTAAACATAAAAACTTGCATCAGTATCCATAACCATTTGGATATAATCACTGATTTATTCTGTTTCCAAATTTAAACAGATAAGATAAATTTTGTGGATTGTGTGGATATTATTTGATGATGGATGTTTATCTTTTAATTGATTTGTTTCCTATAAAAGAAATTACAAAAACATGTCATGATATATTAGGTTATATTTGTTAGATAGCCTTTGCATGTTTAGATAGATTTTAGGAGATTAAAATTATATTCAGATTTAAATTAGGATTTAACATAGATTAGTTATTAGTTTAAGTTAGATATTATTATAATTTTGATAGTTCACTTTGGGTATTTTTTTATTTCGAATTTAATAAAAAATACCAAAAACACCATCTTAGAGTAAATTAGATTTTCTTAGAGGATAGATTGTGTGTTTAAATTAGGGCATTTAATCAACTCCGAATCTCATGAAAATTACCAAAAAGAAACATGTGCATGTCATGCTAAAATAGTTTGCATATTAATTTTGGCCCATCATCCGAAACTGCATATTTAGGTCATTTAATAAACATTTGCATGTCATGTTAGAATAGACATATTTTGTATGTCATTGCATACATGTTAGTTTTCACATAAATAAGAGAAAACCCAAAAAATATATTGAATGAATTGCGTAGAAAACATATTTATCTTATTGATGTGATTTTCTAGTTAATCTTTGTAGATGCTTACGTTGCTTGAGGTAAGTAATTCTTCCCTTTTTCTTGTAATTTATTTATCGAGTGTTAATTTGATGGCTTATGCACCTACATGATCAGGTCACACATTAGAAAGTACTAAAATTAATCCAAGCTATTTGCTCAAATATTTCATGAAAAGGAAACGTCTTTGAAAGGACGTAAAAAGTAATATAAGCGTAATCAAGTCCCCATACTTATAGTCTCGGTTTGTAGGAGTAAAGTAATTCTCTCAATACTTTACTTAGGTTTCTAATCGACCCACCATAGACTGATTAATGGCGACTCTTAATTGAAAATCAACCAAGTGTTAAGAACTTGAATCATAAGTTGCAAATTGATATGGGGTTAGGAGAGCCCAAGTTAAGTCAGGGCTTAATAATCTATTAGCTGAACCCCTAAGTGGTGCACCCGAGGTAAGGCCATAATAACTTGGCAACTCCGCTGAGGACTTGAAAATTGTTAGTGGACTTAGTTCAAAAACTTTGAACCTCTCAAGAATGTGCAAACCATTCATTCGCAACCTCCCCAACGGTGCACCATCCAGGAGTTCGCTAATAGATTATTAAGCCTAGGCATGACTCGGACTCTACCAAACCCATACTAATTCGCAACTTATGATTTAAATTCTTAACATGCAAATAATTTTCAATTAGGAGTCACCACTAATGAGTTTACGGTGGATCGATTTGAAACCCAAGTAACGTATTGGGAGAATTATTTTACTTCTATGAATCGGAGATTATGAGTATAGAAACTTGATTATGCTAGATTACTCTAATATCCTTTCGGTACCTTTTCTTTCCATGAAAATATTTGAACAAAGAGCATAGATTGATTTTATTACTTTCTAACGTGTGAAGTAATTATGCGGGTGTGCAAGCCATCAAATTAACACCCAATATTTAAAGCGACAAATAAATTGCAAGAAGAGAGAAGAATTACTTACCTCAAAGCAACAAAAATATATGCAATATTAGCCAAAAAATCACATCAACAACCTAAATATGATTTATAATTGACAAGCAATTCATTCAATATTTTTTAGGTTTTTCACTTAACCTATATGCAATGACGTACAAAAATGTGTCTCTTATAACATGACATGCAACCTTAATTAAATGACCTAAACATGCACTTTCTAATGACAAGCCAAAATTAGTTTGCAACTATTCTAGCATGACAAGCACATGTTTATTTTTAGTACTTTTCACGAAATTCGGAATTAATTAAATGCTCTAATTTAAACATGCAATCTATCCTCTAAGAAATCTAATTTATTCTAAGATGATGTTATTGGTATTTTTTATTAAATTCAAAATAAAAAATTACCTAAGTAAACTATCAAATTATAATAATATCTAACTTAAACTAGGATGTAATCTACTTTAAATCCTAATTTAAATCGGAATATAATTCTAATCTCCTAAAATCTACTAAATTTGTAATCTATCTAGAATATCCTAACTTAACAGGAAAGTTTATTTATCATGATTCTAATATAAGGTTATCTCTAAAAAGTCTATCCATACATGCAAGGCTATCTAACAAAATTTAACTTAATCTATCATAATATATTTTTTTGTATTTTTTTATGGAGAAACAAATCAATTAAAAGATAAACACTAATCTTCAAATAATATCCGCATAATCCGCTAAATATATTTTATTTGTTTAAATTTGGAAATAAAATAAACCAGCGATCATATCCAAATGTTTATGGATATTAATGAAAAGTTTTCCATTTAAATTTGGAAACAAAGTAAATCAACGATTGTATCCAAGTGGTTATTGATAGGGTGGAAGATTTTTCGTGCTGCCGGATATCGTATCTTGTCGTTAGAGATTGGATTACCGTCCAAGCACATTATTAAGTTAATGAAAGTTTTCTGTGCTGGATATTCAAATATTTTACAGATATGCACAACCACTTAGACATCAAATTAATTAATGAAATCAATCAAATTGAATAATAAAATATTCAAATTGATAGCGGATGAAATCATTACCTAATTCAAATATCACGTGGATAAGTTTCCAAATAGGATTTGACGGACCACAAACGGGATGGTGGCCCGCAGTGGATTACAGCTCGGGACCGGGGAGGCTCACGGTAACAGGTTCACAGATGAGCTCATGGATGGTGAAGAAACTCGGCCAGAGAGGGTCTTAGCCGAGACAGCTCTTGGGAAACACCTGCAAAAACAGAATAACTCTTGGTGTGGGGTGTCTTGGGACTGAGCACGATTGGGGTGAGTCAAGCAGGAGCGGCGCAACGGAGACTCGTGGCAGCTGGGTTTGCAATGAGAAGGCAGCAAAATCACCGGATCAGCAGCGACGACAAGATTGAAAAGAAACACCCGGGAGCTCGGAACAATAACAGCTTCATCGAGGGGATTTGCAACACCGCAACAGGAGCGGAGCAACATCTCGAGTGTCAATGCAGAGGCAAATCAGCAGCAGGAGCAGCATCATCGTCGGGGTGGTCTGGCGAGGCGTGTCGTGGGCATAGCAGGCACGGCGGCTTGGGCAGTAACACATCGGACAAGCTGGGATCAGTTTTCTCGTTGAGGCAACAGGCACGGCGGCTGGGGCTGGCTGGATTCGTAGTCACGGACACGGGCAGCTCAGACCAGAGCAACAACGTCGGGGTTGACGTCAAGCTTGCAGCAAGGAAGCAACGACTCTTTCTCTCTTTTCCTTTTTACCCTCTCTCTTGTCTTGCCTTTTCTTTGAGTGTTGTCAGAGAGCCCCCACGTCTCTTGTCTTCTTGTGCTTTTATAGTGCTTCTTGACTTCCGAACCAGTAAGAAATGATCATCCCCTCTTTCTTTTGCTCTTTCTGTACGCAATAAAACTGGGCCCCAAATATCAAAGAGAAATTGTAAAATAATGTTGCCTTCCGTTGTATATATTGCAGATTCAGTGAAGAACATGCCCTCTTTCTTGTTTTGAAACAAAAATATATTGCTCAAATAATAAGATCACATATGTGTCCCCACGAGCAACATTTGGGGGGGCGTTTGGTTCAGTTTTGAAAAAAGAAGAGCTTTTGGGTCTCGAAAACCCCTTCCCAAAATGATGGAGTGTTTAGTTTAGCATTTGGCCCTAGCATTTGGCCAAATACTAGCATTCCAAATACTAAAAGTCAGCATTCCACCTAATGCTACTGTTCATATTTTTTTTTTGGGGGGATTTGAAGTTATTCATCTTCTTCACCGGAAGGCCCGGCGATGGCGGCCGGCGAGGGAGAAGGGCGGTGAGATTGCCGAGGGGGTCGAGCGACCCCCGCGAGCTAAACCCTTTGCCACCTGGCGATCGTTCGAGGCCAGGCGACCCTTGGAGGTGGTTGCACGACCCAGCGACGGCCACACGAGGTCACGTGACCCTGGAGGCCACCGCCTGGGTCGCACGACCTAGGTAGGTTTGTTTTTTTTTTAATAAATAAAATAATTCTCAAAGTGCATTTACAAAAAAAAAGTCATCAAACACCGTATTTTGGCCAAAGTAGCTTTACAAAATATTTTTACCAAACACCATTTGTATTTCCCCAATGGGCTTTCACCCAAAGGTATTTGTATTCCCCAAGTAGCATTTTCAAAATTGAACCAAATAGGCCCTTCTGTCTCACCCGTGAAGAGTGCTAAGATCTTTTATTACTCTTCTATTATTTCCTTGGTCCGCATGCTTTGACCATACATGTGCCCAATCCTTCTTGCCTCATTAATCTGGTCATGCCGTGGAGCATAAATCTCCAGGTCCACCAAATTGCATGGGCTTTTTGCCCTTTTTTTAAGCTCGTGCGGGCTTAGTTCAATTAACTTGATTAAGCTCAAAACTATTCATTCAAGTCCATTTCGTCAGCCCAGTCTAATGTATTGTGTAATAAATGTTCCTACAAACTATATGCTATGTAATTTATTCTACAATTAAATCTAAAATGATTAGCCAAAATTTAGGTATCAACACTCCTCATGCAACCGTTTCATCATTCTATTCGTAACTTCTTTTGATTTAGTTAATAACCTTTTTCAATCCATATAAAAAAAAATATTTTAGATATATAATGTAATGAAGAAAACATATTGTGACATTAAAAAAAGTATATATTTACTGTACCAAGTATTTATATTTTCATTTACATGTTTATTTATTTAAAATGACATGTATTGATGTATATTTATATAAGTGGAGTTTTTATACATAAAATTCTGGGTAACACGCCAACCTAACCCTAGATTTAGTAGATTCGGGAATAATCCCCAAAATGAAGCTAGGGAAGCATGCAAGAGAAGGAAATAGAGGGAAACTTGTCCATTGCTAATTTAGTCCTAAACATTTTAATTGTGCTCTTGCCCGATCCGGCGAGGGTGGCCCTTGCACGAGGTCGGTGGTCATGGCCATTAACAAGGCTTAATGATGACCACGCGGAGGAAAAAAAAAAAAAAAAGAAAAGGAAAAGAAAAGAAAAGAAGAGAAAAGAAAAAAAAAAAAAAGGAAAAAAGTAAAGAAGGAAAATAGAAGAAAAGAAAACAAGGAAAAATAAAAATTTCAAAAATATATAAAAATATTATTACATATTGTCCACATCAACACCTATTGTGCCCTATTTATGTTCTAGATATAGAGAAGTAGAATATCATTTCTGTTCCAAACCCATTTCGGGATTAAATTTATCCTAAAAATAGAAAAATGAAATTGCATTACTAAACAGATTTCTATTCCAAATTTGTTACTAGGAAACAAAAAAAATAGAAAAAGAGAGACAAAATGGTTATCATTCACGTCATAAATGGTAAACACGCACGCCCTTAGTTTCTATCCATGATATGCCACAATTTAAATTTCTAATCGATCTAGAAAATAGCTGGATGTTGAATCCTAGAATGGATTTTTTTCTTAATCATAAATTTTTTGGTAGATTATACGAACCCTAGAATAGAGAATATTCTAGAAATTCGAGGTACTAGACTGGTTATTTAGGATTTGCAAAATTCGAAGTGCTAAATGTGATAAAGAAAATTTTAATTATGTGTATGACCAAGTGGAAGTAAGAGTGTTTGTTGAAGAGAGTGCAAGCAAGAGAGCAAAGAACAATGTGAGGAAAGGGTAACATTTAAAAACAGAGGATGCAGATGATGCATGTAAAGACCTAAGACACCGTAAATGAGTTTTAGGTATTAAGAAAATGAGTCAATTTCGAGAAAATTACTTAATCAATCATAAACCTATCGTATGGGTGTTAGTTCGGTCATAAACTTTTCAAATTTATTAATTAAGTCATGAATCTTTTGCACGAAATCCCTTGTAATCCTTATAATCATTTTTTGTTGCAAATTGCTATGTCTACAATTTCTTACGAAAATTAACTAGAAAGACTATATTGGAATCTTGCATATAGATTTAGAATTAAATTGGCAAAGTTGCAAAATTTATAATTGAATTGACATCCATATAATAGGTTTAAGATTGATTTAACAATTTCTCCTCCAATTTCAAATACATCTTCAATTGAAAACTGAAACTTATTAAACTGATTTAGATAGGAATAAGATGGAATTAAGCTGGTCAATTACCGGTTTCTCCATTCGAATGTAGACGTGAACAACCCGAAGTGAATTGGGACCGACTGGACTGGGCCGCCGGTTTGAATGATGTTTCCGCTCTTGGGACACTCTTCTGACTTGATCACGAAACATGGGTCTCGATAAGTCATATAGGGTGCCTGAACATTGTCGAAAAAAGAACGTAGCTTGGCCCATTAGTCCTTTGAGACCCTCGGAGATGGTATTTTGCCATAAAAAGAAAAGAGAAAAATCGAAAAAAAAAATCAAAACTATGTCCACCGTAACACATTTACGCTGAATTTTTTCTAGTGACATCCAAAACCTCAAAATATACCCACTCACATTTAACTTAAATTCTTTCTCGTGACATAAAAACTCTAAACTTATATCTATAAGTTACATTTATCCTTTGTCAAAATTCCACCAGATGATTTTTTTCAGCCAAAAATGTCGTTTTTTTTTTTGCTTAATGCATGTGGCTGGTCATGTCAATCCCATTTACTTTCCCGCATCCATGTAGGCAAATTTTAACAGTATTTATTGACGGAACCTTGATGTAGGGTAAATGTGTCATATAGGTAAAATTTGAGATTTTTATTTCACAAAAATGAAATTTAGAGTAAATATTTAATAGTGGATATAGTTTGGGGTTTTTCATGGCTTTCGCCGTAAAAAAAGATCCTTGCACACCTTATGTTTGGGGGCAAAAGCAGTCATTACCATACATCTCTTTCTATTGATCTAACCATCTCCGGTAGTTGACGCAACGGAAACGGGAATAAACAAACCTAGATCATACTAGATTCGCAAAACTGAAGTTGCACTCGCATCAAATGTAGGAAAAGAGGCCAAGCTCAAGCTCGATTTGTTATAATTCAATAAACAAAACATAAAATATTGTTTAATCTTATAACCCTAGGGAAATCGTAACTTCATATCATGAAACCTAATATAAGAGATAAAGACAAAAATATGTTAATTGAAACTAATGAGACAGCTAATAAAAAGTAATTGAACTCATCTATGATTCTAAAGATACCGAAAAATTGAGGAAGTTAAAGCGAATCTCATTTGGAGGAGAATATTTAATCCAGCATGAGAGAGATTCTTCTTAGGTATCGTGATTATTTGGATGGAATATTCAATCCAGCCTTCGTTTTTTTGTTGAAATTGCTTCTGTTGGTTGCGAAAAAGTCCTCCATTGACTAACAAGATCAAAGAGATCAAGTCATATTTTGATTTTAACTAGCAGATGCGTCTTGTCCAGCCAACAAAGATTGAATTTGTTTGTTAAATTGAGAAAATGCACAAGATACTATTGAAGAGATCTTGGAAAATGTGTCTACGTCTTGAATATCAGATGACATGAGTTGTCCCCTCAATCAAATGTCCCAGTCGTCGTAATGTCTATTTATAATCATAGAATCTAGAATATATCGTCATGCTAATTGACAAGTCCAAAAACGCAAGCCGTTGAATTGTCGAAATGAAAACTCGAAAGCACAAAATACGTCATCAGATTGCATGTTTGAATAGTTTGAAATAGTAAAAATTACCTAATAAATCTTAAACTTATTGTACAAATGCCAAATTAGTCCTAAACTTTCTAAATTTTCAAATTTAGTCCTAAAATTTGAGATGAAATTGCAATGTAATTCTTCCAACCAATAATGGCGGAAATCACTAGTGTGATGGTGCAATCATTGCCTACCACCACATTAACAATTTTAAAACGAAAATTGATCGGAAAGATTATATTCAATGAATTGGTCCACCGACTTATAATTATGTTGCTAATAGCAGCAAATCAGCAATAGACACATCAAGAACTCACCTATAGAACTGGCTATGGAATTGTGTCTCCATATGCTCCCAGGAATGTATAGCATTGACTGGTAAAGATGCATACCATGTGAAGGCTAACTTAGATAATGACAAGGGAAATAGCCTTAACTTTCAACAATCAGCGTGAGATGTATTATCACATTATGCACCAAATTGACTAACATGCTCTTTTGTAGATTGATTATCTTCAAAAAAAAAAAAAGGTTGAAATTACGCATTTCAAAACCTTTTGATACGGTATTGTGTCCATCCATTTCGGATATGATTTTCTGTATATGGCTCTAGTATTCACTGGATCATATTCGACGTGTTACATCACTTGGTCTAGTATTACCTGGACCTATTGGGGATCTTGACCAGGGATCACTTGATTAGGTTGTCTTCAAGCAAAGGTAGTGGTCTAACTTGGTTGTCGACCACAATATTTGGTCCTTGAGGAGCATACATTGGATTAGGCATCCCCATTGATTCTACCACAGGCCTATGACATTCTTGCCCCTAGATGATGGTCTTCCTTGGTTATCGATGACAACGTTAAGCCCATAAAATACAGGATTATCAAGACTCGCCTGCACGTGAATTGAACAACTTGATTTTCCAGGCTCGTGCATGACCTCATGGAAGGTGTTGACAATTATGGGCGTTATCACATTGATGACACATTTCATCATGCGGTTAGTTGTTTCCTTTTGGTGTTCGTTGAGAATCCCTCTCATGGTAGCTAACATCACATGACTTGGCTCTAACTGTATTCTCTATTCATCAGAATTGTCTCGGGATGTCGACATCTCTACCTTGCTCTTGTTCCGCCACCGGTTGTGTAGTTGATGACTTAGAACATCCCACTCTATCATTTCAGGTTGTGGTGACGAGTTGTTACCACCAGCATTATCAAGATCAAGTTGTTTCCTTATTCTCACCATTGTATCTCCTCAAATCAACCACAATGGTCCCACCAGAAAAAGCCAAAAGATGTTTCACCAAAATTGTTCCGCAATGAAATATCTTTCAACAATAATCATTCTTCAACTTCTAATGAGAGAAAAAAAAGGTTCTATGGCAATTTCGGACAGGGAATATCCAGGTAATAGAAAATTGATAGCTTTATTTCAAACTTAATTATGCGTGCAAACTGTGCTAGAATTCAATCAACAACAAAGCTTGAGAACACGCAAATATGTAACGCCAAAATTTAATCGTCGACGCAACACTTAGGATAGAGATACATGCTTGAATATCATTGACAATGCAAATTGGAAAGCTACAACTAAGGAAAAATAAAGTACAATGTAGGAAAATAAAGATAATTGAAAGATAACATTTCTGGTTGATTTGTCTGGGGGTCTTTGAAGAGTACAATGTAGCTATTTAAAACCAATAATCGACAGTTATCAACGGAGGTTAAAAAAGAGATTACCAATCATTGCTAAAACAATAATAACTTCCTAGAGGTTACGAGAAGTTACCAAAAGAGGTTACACATAGAAGTTACAAAAAAAAGATTACAAACGGTTACTAAAAAAGAAATAAGTTCATAACGGTTATGAGAAGTTACAAAGAACTGTTACAAAAAGAAGTTACAAACAAAGGTTATGAATGCTTACTGAGCGGTTATTGACAGTTACGTAGACTCCACTACATTGACGGGTTGCTTTTTTACGGTAGCATCCGATATTGTCGACTCCACTTTTGTCAATTCCTTTAAGTTGGCAATTCTTACACTGTCGATAATAAACGACCAAACTCAGCTATTATCGACTAAGTCTTTCATACGTCGAGAATAACAAAAATTGGTCGTTTTCTGGTGTAAACAACATGTCTATATATACGCATTTCAGTTATGCTCCACGCTCACAAAAGTGTGGAAGGCGAAATTTCTTTTCCTGCCGGTTTCGATTCAAGCCCATTGGATTGCAGCAAATACAGGCATCCACGTACACGAAAACATTATCTTTTACTTGTTGGCCAAATAGAGTGCTGAGCCAACAAGCTTCCTCAAAATATACATAATAGTTCAGAATAAACAGAATACTAAAAAGATGACAATGAATCTAACCATAAAATATTAAATGAGGTCATGTTAATCGTAATCTTTTAAATCCATTTGCAACTTTGGTATGGTCCCGTGATTGCTGCTCGTGTGTGGTCTGCAAGACTCCATATAGGAATCAAACTCCTTATCTGACAGCTTTGCTTTTATTCACACGAGAATAGAAACATAAACTGCTTGAATATGTCCAAAGCCACATGTCACCTACCTATGCACACATGTCACCAAAAATTGAATTTTATTAAAAAATAACTTCAAAAGTAAATGGTTTCATTTTCCTATGCTTGGTCGTATTTTACAATTTACATAGTAAGTCATTTTCTAAAGTTTGTTACATATGAACTAGAAAAATCTCAATGAGAACTCAAGTTCGGGTTCGGCACTAGGCATTCGGTCCCAACTACCGAGGAACCGGGCATGGGCCTCAAGGTCTTTACCCAGGCCTTGAGGGACCCAAGAGTGGCCACCAAAGGTCCTAAGTGGCGGTAACTCGAGCTTGTCATCTAGAGATTGGGTTTAGCCGTCGGGGACCTAGGCAGTGTCACTGGTGAACCTAGGCTCATCCTTAGGGGACTTAACCACCAAATTTCATCAAATATTACAAGGACAATCTTTCTAGCACCAAATTTCATCAAATATTACAAGGACAATCTTCCCTGCAACACGTGTGTTGAATTTAAGGTTCAAGTTGGAGGGCTCAAAACTCTCCTAAATACATATTACAAAAATTTGGGATTGGGTTAGGAGGTCCAAGTGCAAAAAGATAAAGGTGATGGAGATGGCAATGAGTTGGCTCTGAAATATGTATGTTGTATATGCCTATCGATTTGATATGACCAATTCCACACTACAGATGAAGAACACAACCTTATTGAGCTATGTCCAGAATTCTAAAATGGTGGAAAGGCTAGCCACCGCTTCTCTAATTCTCTCCACTATGGCTTGTGACTTACTCACCCCATTTGTCTGTGAAAAATTTAGAAATGGTCATCGTATGGTATGATTGGTTTTTGCAAGAATTGACTCCATAGGAACATCCCCCATGAAGAAGAGGACTACGTTGACGTTGTACCATTCAAATCATAGTGACGGATACAGTCGTTTGTGTGTAATCATTATTAGAACACCACTAATTGAAGTTTTTTTTCCCATATTTTTTATGATATATATTATAATTTGGTCTAATTGAAAAATACTTTCCGTTAATTTTGCTCAATTGATTTCGGTATTATATTAAAAATTTTAGAATAGATTAATTTTTTCCACACTCTTAATAAGTGGGAATATTCCACACTATATGCATTTTTTTTTTCTCAAATTTGATTGGCTTATTAGACATTGTATGTAAAATAAGTTTTCTTTCTCAAGTTAAAACACGCATTTATTAGTTAATTGACTAAATTAGCCTTTGACTTCAGGGCATTAAACATGGATTGATATTTAATACCACCTCCTTTAGGCAAAATTATGATTCACGAATTGCCACTTTGTTACTTGGTTTTCTCTAAAAACCAGACTATTAACCCACACTTTGCGGTTTAGATTCATGCGTATTTTCACTATTTTAAGTTATGCATATGTAATTATGAAAATTAATATAAAAAATTCTATTTCCACTTTAATACATTCATATAAACAAAATAAAAAATAACGATAAAATTAATTGATATTGGCGTCAAAACTATTTTGATTATAGTTTTCCATCATGATGATATGATATTTATGAAATGATAATTGTCAAATCACGATTTAGTCATAATAATGTCTCATGATAATTATTAAAGAAGTATAAAAAGTCACAAATTTACTTTCCCAAAGTGAAAGAAAATGTCAAGCCCCGAACCTCGGGAGGGTGCCAACATCCCTCCGAGGTCGTCAAGTATGCGACATCTCAAGATTTGTCGCTGACCCAAACCGAACGCCAACGAATAGCATAAGTGGAAGCAAAACGAACTCTCCATACAACTTTGTAATCCAACGGGATAATAGAGAGATAAACAAAACACATCAACAAATACATTTTATAAACATAGCGTTAAACGCAAATAAGCAATTACAAGCCTTACTAGAGGCCACCATCTAGACACCACTCATAACAAAAAGGATTGGGTGGTGGGTAAGCTTAACTCCTCTACAAAAGGGGTACTCCAAAAAGAGATGAGGAGAATAATCCCATCCTTCGATCATCATGGTACCTTGGTGGCATCTCCGGATCACCATGGTTGTGGGTCCGAAATGGCTTGGTTATACAACCATGAGAACACTTCTCAATAAGCAACTACCTAAGCCTCACTTAGGCTAACACGCACTTCCAGACAATCATAAACGTGCAATTCTAACAAACAACGTGCCAAAGACAATCACGGGCATCTTTACCTCGCCTTTGGCACATACACACACCTTGCACGTTAGAATACCACCATAACATGGCAACCGCTCCACGAGCACATAATGCAACCACATGGCGACGAACGCATAAAGCGGTTATTAATCCAGACATGCTCAACAACAACACAAGCACATTGTATTCCCCAATACATAACACACGATTATATCTGTCCAGATTATTAACGGCCCCTCGGGCCACCGAACCCCGCCGATCTTTCGGCATAACCAGGCATCGTCTCGCTACTTTGGCGACAGCAACATCTAGAACCCTGCCTAGACGACATTCCATAAAGAAGCATCGATCCGGCCTCCACCGTGATCGGCAACGTCTAGAACCCCTACCTAGCGGCATCCGAACCCCCGCCGGGCATTGTCTAGAACCCTCGCCTTAGACGGAACGTGTCGTGACCATGCACACACTCAACAACCATTACCAATTATTATCTTTATGAATTAACCAAATGCCAACTAAGTCTGTACTCATCAATTAAAAGCCTCGCCTTTCTTTTGTAACAAAATCTAAAAAGTCCCCGAGAGAGAGAAAATCCAAGTATGCACACGATCGGGGCCAAATGGGTAGTTGTGCAGTGACCGAAACCCGTTTGAAATAAATAGTAAATCAACTCCAAAAATTATGAAATTTGGATATGTCGCACAAAACATCTTGATGAACATTTCTTATGAAGGACTCAAAACCCAGTTCAAATCATAACTATGTATTTTTGCCCTTAGAAGTCAGACCAAAAATCGGTTCCTTTGGATAGGTCACCCGTCCCCCAAAACATGTTTCACTCAGCACGCAAAACACCTTGGAAAATTCTGAAATTTTTATATGATATAGACACAGATGTTATTAAAAATTTTCGTGAAGGAAGTCTGAAAAAATTTATAGAAAATCGGAAAGATCAAATAGTCGGGTGAACAGTAAATCTGGCAGACTCCAGACGGTCCAAAGATGGACTTACGAATTACCCTAATTGATCTCCGAAAAATTCTGAATTTAAAATATGCTATAACTCAAGATGTTGGAAACAAATTCCATGAAGAGTACTTCCTCAGATTCGGCCCACAATGATCACCAAAAAAATAACAAAGCGCAGAGGTACAATAACAACCAGAAATTCGAGAATCATTAAACTTGCACCATTAAGCAAATCAAGCTTATACAATCACTAAACCAACTATCCACAGCCCCTAGTCCATCCCTAGACATGCCATTAGTAACCCACTAGCCTAACCAAGAATTAGAAAGTCACTTACCAAGGGTTTAAGCAAGAAAACAGGTGAACAGCAAACTAAGCTCCGTGGTGAAATGGCTGGACGGGAAGCTCTGGATGACTTTCCCGTGACCAGGTGGGATGGTTGCAATGAGCACGAGATGGTGGTGGTCGGGGTACTAAGAGTGAGGCCTAAAAGAGAGAGAGAAAGAGGGGAAATGGGTGTTTTCCAGTTGGTTTTGGGCTATTTCAGACTTTTGTGAGCAGGGCACACTCCCTAAGAACCCTGGACGGTGGTGGTCTGGCGATTCAAAGGGCGAGTCCGGTGGTGTCCGAACTAGAGAAGCAAAGGCGGAGGTGATGGTGCTTGGAGCTTGGGCCGATTCCAAGGAGGGAGAGAGAGAGAGCTCGGGAAGGAGAAGAGAGAGAGAGAGGCAAGGAGAGAAAGAATTCGGAAATGAAAAGAGAGAGAGAGTCAAAGGTCAATTATTATCTACCCACCCCACTCACATAAATCTAGGGCTAAGATCAACCTATCAATCTCATCAAAGATCCAAGGCCACAAATGAGTCTTTTAAGGCAAGATGGGGAAAATATCTAAGGGCAACTAAGGAATAAGCAAAAAGGAGAGGAGGCATTCTTGTCCAAATTTTTTTGCTTATGGAGGAAATGCAATTGTCCAAATTGCCCTTCAATATTTCAAAAGTGCTCAATTAACCTAGGGGCAAAATGGTCTTTTTCCACTCCCGGTCCCAATTTCGATTTTTCCGATAATTCCAATCGATCCGATAGTTGGCCACGCTAAATGAGACGACGTCCGATAAATTAGTCATGGAAATCTTGAAAATTCGACATCCCAATTCGGATTCTAATTAATGACCAAAATCCAACAATTGCGACTTTAGTATATCTCAAACTAACGGGTAGCTTTTAGGAGTTACACGTATCAACACTGGCCGATGACATCGAGCCACATCCAAGTTTACTTGAGCCATGGCGATCTCGATTGTCATGTAATTGTGAGAGTCAATCACTAGTTCTGAAAAGACACGATCTTTCGGATTAGGTTTAGGATCGATCAAAACTCATACAATAGTTAAGCGGAATCACCCACGTTCCAATCGTATAAGATTTGTGAATCATTTCATAGCCATCCTTAGATCGGTCTCTAATGGTACAAAATATTCCCTCATCAATCCTTATGATCGAAATGCCAATCCATGATCAAGTTCTTAGGTCCACGTCTTTGAATTCCTAGTTAGCTGTTCCCTAACGGTTAGTATCTCGAAAGTGATCAATTTTCGAGTGAGATTTTACTGAAAATGCATCGAAGAAATATTCATTTCATAAATCCTGAAAATGGATCGAATTTCAGAATGTCACAAAAAATGTAACTTTATTCACTACTATCAATTGCATTTCTTGTTAAAAGATTAACTTATCATCCTTTTTTTTGCTAATAAATTAAGCTAACCAAGTAAAGAAGAAAACAAAATCATATAGAAGAAATTAAAAGTTTCAACTCAGTAACTAATTGCTCATTGTAAATGTATATGAGATTGTCATGAGCCTTTGTTGATCAAATTTTTACTAAAATATTAATTTTCAATCGGATAAAAAAAATCTAACTAACCAATAGAAGCAAAACAAAACAGAACAAAATCACATATTGAAACTTGTATAATTATCAGAGAAAAACATATATGACCGAAATTTAAAACATCTAGTATGCTCGATTCTTTCATTAAAATAAGCTTACGTTACAAATTAGAATGTAAAAATTCTAACTTTAACATACATTAATCATAACCTAATTTGGGATAACGACACCAATAGTTTTTTTAACTTTGGCCCAAAAATACAATGCGGTCCTTAAAGTTTTAATTTGTTCAATGTAGTCCATGAACTTTCGTTTAATATTTAATGTGATCCTTGGACTTTTGATACATGTTCAATATAGTCCACGAACTATATGAAGATATTCAATATAGTCCTTTTATTAATTCAAGTTCGGGGACTACATTGAATATTTTCATATAGTTTAGGGACTAAATTATATATATGTACCAAAAGTTCAGAAAGCACATTGAACATTAAGCTAAAGTTTAGGGACTATATTGAATAAATTAAAAGTTTATGGACCACATTGCACATGGGCTAAAGTTCGGGAACTGTTTGTATAATTTTCCCGTCTAATTTTTGTAATCATACCGCTTCAAAACGATAAACGGTTCACTCAATCATCCATATGCATGTCTCCAATTTTTCACATAACTTGTTCGCCAATGAGAAGAAAAGAAAAGAAATTTTGTTGGTTATTTGGCATGTACATTCTAGGTAAATTCTATGTGTTTAGTGCAATATGCATATGGATAGAAAAGTAATAAAATCTTCTAAATAAATACTTAGCAAGAGTGATGGGGAATGTTGGGAACTTTTATAATTGTCACTTTTCAACATTAAAACTCATTAAAGCTCATATTTGGTTTTTTATTTATTGAACAAAACTCATGATATTGATGACGCTTCGAATGAGGCAAGCCCAACATCCCAGTTGCAAGCCAACATAGTGGAGAATGCAACACAAGTGCTCGTTGCAAGGAAAATGATCAACCTCTCGTAATTATATATACACCAAACATCACAAACGCATTGTACGGATTGTCATACAAAGTATAATTAAAACCTTGGAGAGTTCAATTCTAACAATCTACAATTTTAGATGTCATATTCAGAGGCAACACTCAGAGAAGATTGTATGGAGGGAGGTGTAATGTTAACGGATGCCAAATCAAATCTCGTTTGAAAGATAATTCGATCACATGATATATAAATGGGTGGAGAAGTAGCCCACTCAAATCTCAGTAAAAAATTGCACTTTTGCATTCTTTGACAATAGCGCATGATTGATATGGCTTAAATCACAGTAACAAGATTCAAATTTAAGCAGTAAAATGCATCTTTTAGGATTCATTTGTTTCGCGAAAAATAAATTATGTAGCAAATATTTTTTTTAAAATTGAGCTCTTGTGTTCTTTACAAAAATAAATGAACAAAACATATTTTTATCGTATGTCAATAATATTTGAACATAAATTATTGTTGGTAATGAAAATATTTTTCATAAGTTAATTATTTCGGATGAATTAAAGCAATCATTTCTTAAGAAAATATTTTTCAATCTTTCTTCCAAAAATTATGATGTTCCGTTGGATATAATCTAAAACATTGTTATTGTAGTGGCCAATAAAACTATTTCATAATTTGACCGGCACTTCTCGCTCAGATTCGGCATGCTTGACCCCTTCTTGTCTCTTAGCCCATTCTTTAATCTCTCTCTCTCTCTCTCTCTCTCTCTCTCTCTCTCTTAGTTCTTTTGTTTGTTTGGACTACGTAAACAGAGTCGTGTCTGTCTGTCGCTCTGTCTCAATTATTCGCGAGCTCCTCCGAAGTCTCTGTCGCTCCCTTTCGCTCGAGTTCAGAAAACTCCAGGTCTGCTCATCATCATCCTCTCTACTGATCTTAGCCCCCCCTTTCTTTTTCATGTTCTCGTTCGTAGTTTGATCCTGCAATTTTGCTCGATCCCACCTGTCATGGCGAAACCGGGCTGTTCCTGTCACCCTTCAAGCCCAAGAGCGTTTCGCTCGAGTTCGAGCCTCGGTTCTGCAATTTAGCCACGGCGTTCTGTCGTTTGCTGATGTTTTTGCTGACATACACTCATTGTCGGAAGAAGCACTTTGATGATGCTCGTCCTTTGTGTTCGTCTCTGTTTGCTCTGAGGCTCTTCACTTCGTTTCGTTTTGATATAGTTGCCAAGTGGGTTGTGATCGTGATTTTGATGTTGTTTAAAGTTTTTAAATTGGTCAAACCGGGGAGAGGTACACAGTGATCGACTGAATGTGCAAAAGATGAGTGTCTAGGAGAACTTAGTTTTTTTTTTTCAGCAAGTATAATATAGTCGTTCCTTTAATTTGTATATGCCGATTCCAGGTGTGGGTGGACAGAAACCCAAATTCTGATTCTCTGTACTTTCTTGCTAAAGGAATCGTTCTAGTATTTCAATGACAATGCTGTTCAACTAATGAATCTAGTGTCGAAATCATCTTGGACCGATGGACTAGTTCTGAACTACTTTCTCAAAATCCACGAGAACAGAACAACTTCTGCTGAGAAGATGGAGATCACTAATGTGATGGAGTATGAGGAAATTGCGAAGAAGAAGCTGCCCAAGATGGTGTATGACTACTATGCGTCTGGTGCTGAAGACCAGTGGACTCTCAAGGAAAACCGAAATGCGTTTTCAAGGATTTTGTAGGCGGATCTTTCACTATTCGATTTATTTAAACTCATGTCATTCCTGATTTCTTTCTTTCACTGTCCATTTAAATTTGATGAACTGGTGTCTATGGTGAAATTATTGGTTTTATGGGCTTCTGTCGTCTATGAGACCCCGAGACAAATATTGACATGTTTTTTCGTTGAATGGTGTTTAACTATACAGGTTTTCGCCTCGGATTCTTGTAGATGTAAGCCATATAGACATGACAACAACAGTTTTGGGATTCAAAATCTCGATGCCTATCATGATCGCTCCCACAGCAATGCAAAAGATGGCTCATCCTGATGGTACAGATCCATTCTTGCATTAGCTCCTTTCTTCCACCTGAGGAGATGCTTACCATTTCAATACATGATTTTTTTTTGCGGGTGCCCTGCATCTGTATGTAAATGCATCTGTTACTCTGGTAGGGCTTGATAATGAAAGTTATGTTGGGTATGCACACAGATTGCACCTTCAATTGGAAGAGACTTGGTGAGTGTATCATAATAATGCTATATCTAAACAAATCTGCATTTGCATCTCTTAATATGTGTATTAATCTTTATGTGTGCGCTTCTAGTTAACAGTATGCAGATGACTAACATTGACTACAGATGTTAGATTAACTATCCATTTGCTGTGTTATATCTAAAAATTCTGAGTTTGTGTTTAACTTCCAAAGGCTGCTTTACGCTAGTGTATCTGGATCATGCATAATACCACAGTTGCAGTTTATAATTAGGATTTCACATACAACATGATTAATTGTTGTTTGCAATTTGTATTTATATTGACATAACTAATCCCCATTATCTACATAGCAAGGAACTTTTATTATACCGTTAGCTAATTATGACAATAATTAGCAACTGCTTCAGTAAAGTTTACTTAGGGTAAGTCCATTTCATCTTGTTGCCCATGGAAGTTGGACGGGATACTTCTGAAGTGTTGAGATTTCCCTTGATGGTTTCCCTCAAATCAGTTTTAAATACCGTGACTCCTCATTTTCTTGCTCATTACAAGGAAAATACGGTACACCTTGATCACTGATCCCTTGAAAGGTAAAAAGGTGAGATGACTGTTTCTCGCTGACCGGTGGAACTCATAATACAAATTAAGGACATGCAGCAAAACTTTGTCCAGAATAGCCATTAAAAATAATAATTCTGTCATACTTTCCTTAAAGACAGACCCTGACATGGATGTGAAGACTGTTGGTCCATTAGGAAACGATAATCTTTACTTCTGAAATTTCTGCCTGAACATCTTCAACAACCTGGTGCATGTATGATGGTTTATGACCAGAAAAGAAAAAAAGAAGCAAAGAAACTATCTTGGAATTACCACTTACTCAACGAGATTTGAAGTTAGAGATTATTGATTCGGTTTTTACTCTTGGCAATTTGACCTTTTTCATGACTAACAACTGCAATTATTTAATAGGCGTGCTTCTTTTCTGCAGGAGAATATGCAACTGCTAGAGCTGCATCAGCAGCAGGGACCATTATGGTACTTTTGATTTGCTTCTTCACCCTCTTTCATATTTTGTAATTTAATTGATTTTGTTGATATTGATCGAGACTACATAGGCAATGCACCCCTTGAGGAGTCATTCTTTCAGCAATCAGTGCCGTGTATATATGCCTC
>JAMXDD010000001.1:23133771-23188771 GCA_024733475.1 Syzygium grande
TACTTTAATATTGGTTGTGGATTAGGTTGTGCCGGAAAATCGACCTTCATTATACTTGATAGTCATAATGTCTTGCTAGAGACCGCTTATGACTTATGGGCCAAAAAGGGTTTTGAGCACACCGCTAATGTTTAGTGAACCTATAGGGTCGCACACAAAAACGAACTGAGTTAATATTTTCTGTGCGCCGGGATCTACTTAAAATAAGAAGTAGATTTTAATTATTCTTCTATTCAACTTATCTACGCGGTCGTTCGCGTTATGAGATAACGATTAAATGTACGTTTGAAAGTGGACGGTTTGGTAGGCCCAAATCGCTTGGCCCACTTCTTTTAATTCCGTTGGATAATGAGGCTATATAAATAGATAGAGAATCGTTCTCTGTCTAGGGTTTTTTTCGACACAGTGTTGAAAATCAAAAGGCGTTGAAGAAAAGGAACTTCAAGATCTTTAGCTAGTACTTGGATCGTTGGAGACTTCTGTTCACGTGTGTGGATACCGGTTGTCACGCCCCGCACCCTATGGCACGTTACATCCCTCGCAAAGGTCGATTCGAGTGCGACGTCCTAGGACGCGTCACCGACCCAACGCCCAACATAGAGATTAAAGCACACGCGGAAGCAATACAATACCCGGACAAAATTAAACCACATAACCAAGGATAACCATGCAGCCAACAATATGAACAAATATACACTTACATTGATACTAGGAACCATATACACTATCCACTTACTGCCCACGCTCAAAAAATCAAAAGCGGGTCAATGGCCACTACTTACAAAAAGGGGTAAGTGGCTTGAGGGTCAGTCTACTACTTAAGGTGGGGCTCTGGTCAAAAGTCACCGCGCCCTACTAGGCTTTAAACTAAAGCTAAACCCTACAGCGCCCAATCCGGGTCGGAATCAGAAGACTCAGAGGACGAAGAGCTATTAGGCGTCTCCTCCTCAGAGTCTGATGAGTCTAGCTCGGACTCAGCCTCTGTGGCCTCCTCCTCCTCCTTCGAGTCCATGTCCTCCGGCTCGACCTCTGGTACGGGATCCTCCTTGATCGGCTCTGGCACCTCGTCATTCGGCTCCATCGGCTCTGGAACAGCGTCCCCGTCAGCTGGCTCTAAGTCCATCGGATCGAGCTCATCTACCTCGTACTCTACTGGAACACCATCAGAGCTCGCACTCTCCTCGGTTGACGAACCAGGGTCAGTCACCTCACCATCGGGGCATCGGGGGTACCTCGTGCCCAATCCGTAACCAGGACATCAAAAGTTCGAGAGAGGACCATACTCTCCGAGACTATTCACAAGCACCAAGCTACATATTCGTGGGTGCAGTAATAGGTTTCCCCCGTCCACCCAAACTAAAGTATAATATCTAATATATGACTCCCCGTTCCCTACAGGGTGTATAGTCCTCGTCTGCTCTATATGATGCGGAATCCCAAAATGTACTAGAACTTCGGGCATCTCAAGGCTGGGGGTCTGAAAAATTGGTTTTATACAACGGTGAGAATAATCTCAGTGAGTAGTTCCCTAAACCTAAACTAGGCTAACATGTACCTCCTGATGAGTACCAAACAACACACAGACTAAATCATAAATGACTTAGGCCCTCGGGCCCAAATCCAATACTTAACTAACCCTGCATATTAGACACTTTATATATAATCGCAATAATGCCACATAATTCAATCACGGCATACATACGCATATCACTTAGTCACGACGCATGTCATGTATATGCTTGTGCTCACGTTCATGCTCATGCCTCATCAATGCATTGTCGCACACTTGCACTTTTGCACACTTGCCATTTATCAATTCTCCTCGATCCGCGTAAAACACATCAGGTCTATCACTTTGAGATCGATCTCTGGCCCGTGTAAAACGCATTAGGCTCATGACACATAACCCGCGTAAAACGTATTAGGTTAGTCATCTTTCGGTAATCCGGGCATCGTCTCGCGTAACACGCTTTAGGACGGGTTCATTACCCCGCGTAAAATGCATCAGGGCTTTATGTGACTACACATTCACAATAACCAATTATTATTTAAACCCCGCGTAAAACGCATCAGGGTATTTTAGGTGATCACATGTTCATGCCGTTCGTGCACTCATGCATAATGCACATGATATGCCCATACTCAATATGCATGCACAGGGTCACAATGTCACACTCGGCATTCGTGAATTCCACACTAGGCACTCAACATGATTTGGATACAAACTCAATTCGCATCTCAATATGTTCAATGAACCAATCATTGCAAATCAATCACAGCATATAGTTTAGCACCCAAATTCATGCAATTAAGCACTAAGACCACCATGCCGATTGCCTACCAAACATTTCATAAATTGGCCATGCCAAGCCTATCACAGAGCATCACACAATCACATTCAAGCCACATCTAATTTAGCATTCTCTCGGGTGATCACCGTTCCCTAAGCCGTTCACTCTAAACCTCGAATAAACAATTATGGCCCGAATCCTCCCGATACCAAATCAGCCATGAACAGTCCATTGTAGGCCATCAATTCACTCCCAATTCATCACATGAGGCTCCCCAATTTGCCACGAAAATAGCCACCATATGGTTCACAAATTTCATCCGCCAAGTTCACAATTTTTATCCGAATCAATACGTCCAAGCTCAGCCAACTTACAGCACCATACGAACCTCTAAACCTCAATTAGAACATCACGCTAATCCACCAAATGTGCCACAAAATCAGCCCCTAGCAGCCTCCACTCGATCCTCAATTTGCACCCGCCTAATTCACATTTTCGCCCAAATTAGGGCGCCTATGCACAGCAACCCACAGCACCATACGGGCCACTAAACCTCAATTAAATTATCACACTAAGCCCGTAAAATAGCCACAAGATCAGCCCCTAATAGTCTCCACAATTTAACCCCTAAAACCCGTCTAGAAATGTAAATTAGCCTAATGTGGGTTTAGGATTGTACTCACCCGAATTTTTAAGCTCCCAACTAAGTTGAGTAGGAGGCGAGGATGGCTGAATAGCGATGGGGCAAGCGGCAGCGACGGTCGGCCTTCCGCGGCTCGTGGACGGCGATCCTAAGCGGAGGGGCTACTCACGTGGCCGAATGGGGGAGAAAAAGAGAGAGAGGGATGGCTGGAGGGTGGTGAGGCGGGGCGTCCTGGCGGTGGCACCAAGAGCGGCGGCACCAGCTTTTCGGGCGGCGGGGGGCGGCGGCGTGAGGCCAGGAGGGGGAAGCTCGCGGGAGAGGGGAGAGGAGAGGGGTGCCGGCCAATGATGGGAGGAAATGGGAGGAGAGAGAGACAATGGGAGTGATATACACATTTTGGCTAGTGGGGGTTGGTGAACAATTATCCCAACAAAGACCAATTTGCCCCTAATCCAAGGGTAGAGATTAAACTTGCAAAATATCTTGGGAGCATTTTGGACCTCAAATTTCAGCATTATTGGGCTGATACAATCCAATATAAAACCCTAAAATATCTTTCAAAATTCGGAATACTAAAATTAGGCCTAGGGGCAAAACGGTAATTTTCCGGTCCAGGGTCAAATTTCCAATTTTTGACTCTATTGATTCCAAATATGCGTGGCCACATAAAAATGGCGTCGTCCTCGCAAAATAGTCGATACGCCCATGAAATTCGATACCGAAGTCCGGACTCAATTCCACGATCGTTTTCACTCAATTTGCGATTTTAACGTCTCTCACTAACGGGCGGTTGTTTAGGGGTTACGCGTATCGACCTAGGACTACTCGAGTCGTGACGGTCCCGATTTTCCAGAGAACACGAGGATTTATCGCTAGTCCCAGTGGTCGCGGTCGTTCGGAATAAGTTCGGGATCGTTCGCCGCGCGTACCCTCGGTCGTGCGGAATCACCCGCTATCCGATCGTACGTCGTCTGTCAAACCAAATCCGTCACTCTCCTTGGACCGGCCCATGTCGGCACAAAATATTCCCTCATCGCGTCTCGAGATCGGACTCAATTCACGGTCGAGTTTCTGGGTCTACGTACCGTTTTCCTAGTTAGTCTTTCCCTACTGGTCAGTATCCCGAGAATGATCAGTTCCGGGTGAGACTTACTAAAATGAAATGAGAAATACATCAATTTCATTGACCACGAAAGTGAGTCAAATTTTAGGATGTTACACCGGTAGAGGCGCAACACTTGGGGCTCTAATCTAAACACAATCAATTGTCGATTTACGTTCGATTTGCAAAAGGTATGTATAGCTCAATTTCAATATACATATGGATCCTGTCTAGGGTTCTAGGGTTTCGCGTTTACAAATATATTCCGCTGCTTTTTAACAACTGTGGAACCCTACGTCGAACCCCTACATATTGAATATCTTCATATAGTTCAGGGACTACATCGAACATGTACCAAAAGTCCAGGGACCACATTAAACATTAAGTGAAAGTTCATGGACTATATTGAACAAATTAAAAGTTCAAGGACCACATTATATTTTGGGCTAAAGTTAAAAAACTATTGGTGTCATTATCCCAAATTAGGTTATGATTAATGTATGTTAAAGTTATAATTTTTACATTTTGATTTGTACGCAACCTATTTTAATGAAAGAATCGAGCATATTGGATGTTTTAAATTTCGGTCATATTTGTTTCTCTTATAATTATACAAGTTTCAATATGTGATTTTCTTCTGTTTTGTTTTCCTTCTATTGGTTAGTTAGATTTTTTTTATCCGATCAAAAATTAATATTTTAGTAAAAGTTTGATCAACAAAGGCTCATGACAATCTCATATACATATACAATGAGCAGTTACTTACTAAGTTGAAACTTTTAATTTCTTTTGTATGATTTTGTTTTCTTCTTTACTTGGTTAGCTTAATTTATTAGCAAAAAAAGGATGATAAGTTAATCTTTTAACAAGAAATGCAATTGATAGTAGCGAATAAAGTTACATTTTCTTTCACTGGGAAAGTAAATTTGTGATTTTTTATACTTCTTCTATAATTATCATGAGACATTATTATGACTAAATCGTGATTTGCCAATTATCATTTCATAAATATCATATCATCATGATGGAATACTATAATCAAAATAGTTTTGACGCCAATATCAATTAATTTTATTGTTATTTTTTTATTTTGTTTATATGAATATATTAAAGTGGAAAGATATTTTTTTAATATTAATTTTCATTATTACATATGCATAACTTGAAATAGTGAAAATACGCATGAATTTAAACCGCAAAGTGTGGGTTAATAGTCTGGTTTTTAGAGAAAACCAAGTAACAAAGTGGCAATTCGTGAATCATAATTTTGCCTAAAGGAGGTGGTATTAAATATCAATCCATTTTTAATGCCCTAAAGTCAAAGGCTAATTTAGTCAATTAACTAATAAATGCGTGTTTTAACTTGAGAAAGAAAACTTATTTTACGTGACGGTTACACAATGTCTAATAAGCCAATCAAATTTGAGAAAAAAATGCATATAGTGTGGAATATTCCCACTTATTAAGAGTGTGGAAAAAATTAATCTATTCTAAAATTTTAAATATAATACAGAAATCAATTGAGCAAAATTAACGGAAAGTATTTTTTCAATTAGACCAAATTATAATATATCATAAAAAATATGGGAAAAAAACTTCAATTAGTGGTGTTCTAATAATGATTACACACAAACGACTGTATCCCTCACTATGATTTGAATGGTACAACGTGGACGTAGTCCTCTTCTTCATGGGGGTATGTTCCTATGGAGTCAATTCTTGCAAAAACCAATCATACCATATGATGACCATTTCTAAATTTTTCACAGACAAATGGGGTGAGTAAGTCACGAGCCATGGTGGAGAGAATTAGAGAAGTGGTGGCTAGCCTTTCCATCATTTTAGAATTCTGGCCATAGCTCAATAAGGTCGCGTTCTTCATCTGTACTGTGGAACTGGTCACATCAAATCGATCGGCGTATGCAACATACATATTTCAGAGCCAACTCATCGCCATCTCCATCACCTTTATCTTTTTGCACTTGGAGCTCCTCACCCAATCCCAAATTTTTGTAATATGTATTCAGGAGAGTTTTGAGCCCCTCCAACTTGAACCTTAAATTCAAAACATGTGTTGCTGGGAAGATTGTCCTTGTAATATTTGATGAAATTTGGTGCTGGGAAGATTGTCCTTGTAATATTTGATGAAATTTGGTGGTTAAGTCCCCTAAGGATGAGCCTAGGTTCACTAGTGACATTGCCTAGGTCCCCAATGGCTAAACCAAATCTCTAGATGACAAGCTCAAGTTACCGGCCACTTAGGACCTTTGGTGGCCACTCTTGGGTCCCTCGAGGCCTGGGTAAAGACCTTGAGGCCCATGCCCGGTTCCTCTGCAGTTGCGACCGAATGCCCAGTGCCGAACTCGAACTTGAGTTCTCATTGAGATTTTCTAGTTCATATGTAATAAACTTTAGAAAATGACCCTTACCCAAAAAAAAATTTAGAAAATGACTTACTATGTAAATTGTAAAATACGACCAAGCATAGGAAAATGAAACTATTTACTTTTGAAGTTATTTTTTAATAAAATTCAATTTTTGGTGACATGTGGGCATAGTTAGGTGACATGTGGCTTTGGACATATTCAAGCAGTTTATGTTTCTATTCCCGTGTGAATAAAAGCAAAGCTGTCAGATAAGGAGTTTGATTCCTATATGGAGTCTTGCAGACCACACACGAGCAGTAATCACGGGACCATACCAAAGTTGCAAATGGATTTAAAAGATTACGATTAACATGACCTCATTTAATATTTTATGGTTAGATTCATTGTTATCTTTTAAGTATATTGTTTATTCTGAACTATTATGTATATTTTGAGGAAGCTTGTTGGCTCAGCACTCTATTTGGCCAACAAGTAAAAGATAATGTTTTCGTGTACGTGGATGTCTGTATTTGTTACAATCCAATGGGCTTGGATCGACAACCGGCAGGAAAAGAAATTTCGCCTTCCACACTTTTGTGTGGGCGTGGAGCATAATTGAAATGCGTATATATAGGCATGTTGTTTACACCCAAAAAAGACCAATTTTTTGTTATTATCTACGTTGGAAAGACTTAGTCGATAATAGCTGAGTTTGGTCGTTTATTATCGACAATGTGAAGAATCGCCAACTTAAAGGAATCGATAAAAAGTGGAGTCAACAATATCGGATGCTACCGTAAAAAAAACAACCGTCAACATAGTGGCATTGAAGAAACCGTTGACGTAGTGGAGTCTACATAACTGTCGATAACCGTTCAGTAAGCATTCATAATCTCTATTTGTAACTTCTTTTTGTAATATTTCTTTGTAACTTCTCGTAACCATTATGAAGTTATTTTAACTGTTTGTAACCTTCTTTTGCAACTTCTATGTGTAACCTCTCTTTGTAACTTCTCGTAACCCCTAGGAAGTTATTATTTTTTTAACAACCATTGGTAATTTCTTTTGTAACCTCCATTGATAACTATTGATTGTAGGTTTTAAATAGTTACATTGTACCCTTCGAAGACCCCTTGACAAATCAACCAGAAATGTTATATTTCAATTATCATTACTTTCCTGTACTATACTTTATTTTTCCTTAGTTGTAGCTTTCCAATTTCGTGGTCGATGATATTTCGGCGTGTATCTTTATCCTGAGTGTTGTGTCGATGATTAAATTTCGGCGTTACATATTTGCACGTTCTCAAGCTTTGTTGTTGATTGAATTCTAGCACTATTTGTACGTATAATTAAATTTGAAGTAAAGCCGTCAATTTCCTGTCCCCTGGATATTTCCTGTCCGAAATCGCCATAGAACCTTTTTTTCTCTCATTAAAAGCTGAAGAATGATTATTGGTGAAAGATATATCAATGCAGGAGCAATTTTTGCGAAACACCTTTTTGGCACTCTTGATGGGATCATTGTGGTTGATTTGAGGAGATACAATGGTGAGAATAAGGAAACAACTTGATCTTGATAATGCTGGTGGTAATAACTCGTCATCGCAACCTGGAAATGATAGAGTGGGATGTTCTGAGTCATCAACTGCACAGTCGGCGGCGGAACAAGAGCAAGGTGGAGATGTCAACATCTTGAGACAACTCTGATGAGTAGAGAATGCAGTTAGAGCCAAGTTATGTGATGTTAGCTAACTCGATATCTAATTTCGGCATTACAATGGCCTGAGAACATGTGCTTTCGATAGAGAAATTGTCCAATCAGTCCTTAACCTATTTTACGGACGCCAATTCAATCCTAAACTTTTTAATTTTGCTAATTGAGTCTTAAACTTTTGTGCAAAATTTTAATATAATCTTTCCGATTAATTTTCGTTTTAAAATTGTTGATGTGGTGGCCGGCAATGATTATACCATCACGTTAGTGATTTTCCAGCAATTATTGGTCTGAAGAATTACATTGCAATTTCATTGCAAATTTTAGGACTAAATTTGAAAATTTGAAAAGTTTATCATTAAATTGGCATTTGTACAATAAGTTTATAACTTATTAGGTACTTTTTACTATTTCAAACTATTCAAATATGCAACCTAATGATGTATTTTGTGCTTTTGAGTTTTCATTTCAACAATTCAACAGCTTGTATTTTTGAACTTGTCAATTAGCGTAACGAAGTATTCTAGATTCTATGATTATAAATAGACATTACGAGGACTGGGACATTTGATTGAGGGGACAACTCCTGTCATCTGATATTCAAGACGTAGACACATTTTCCAAGATCTCTTCAATAGTATCTTGTGCATTTTCTCAATTTAACAAACAAATTCAATCTTTGTTGGCTGGACAAGACGCATCTGCTAGTTAAAATCAAAATATGACTTGATCTCTTTGATCTTGTTAGTCAATGGAGGACTTTTTCGCAGCCAACAGAAGCATTTTCAACAAGAAAACTAAGGCTGGATTGAATATTCTCCTCCAAATGAGATTCGCTTTATCTTCCTCAGTTTTTGGTATCTTTAGAAAGTTCAATTACTTTTGTTAGCTGTCTAATTAGTTTCAATTAGCATATTTTTGTCTTTATCTCTTATATTAGGTTTCCTGATATGAAGTTACGATTTCCCTAGGGTTATAAGATTACACAATATTCTATGTTTTGTTTATTGAATTATAACAAATTGAGCTTGAGCTTAGCCTCTTTTCCTGCATTTGATGCGAGTGCAACTTCAGTTTTGCGAATCTAGTATGATCTAGGTTTGTTTATTCCCGTTTCCGTTGCGTCAACAACCGGAGATGGTTAGATCAATAGAAAGAGATGTATTGTCATGACCGCTTTTGCCCCAATCATCTTGCTTGCAAACATAAGGTGTGCAGGGATCTTTTTACGGCAAAAGCCACAAAAAACCCTCAAACCATACTCACTATAACATATATACTCTAAATTTTTTTTCTATGAAATAAAAAATCTCAAATTTTTACCCTTATAACACATTTACCCTACATCAAGGTTTTGTTAATGAACAATGTTAAAGATTTGCCTACATAGACGTCGGAAAGCAAATGAGGTTGACATGACTAGCCACATGCATTAAGTGAAAAAAAATGACGTTTTTTGGCTGAAAAAAATCATCTGATGGAATCTTGACAGAGGATAAATGGGATTCATAGATATAAGTTTCGAGTTTTTTATGTCACAAGAAAGAATTTAAGTTAAATGTGAGTGGGTATATTATGAGGTTTTGGAAGTCACTAGAGCAAAAATTCAGTGTAAATGTGTCACCGTGGACATAGTTTGGATTTTTTTGCGGCTTTTTCTCTTTTCTTTTTTATGGCAAAGTACCACCTCCGAGGGTTTCAAAGGACTAATGGGCCAAGCTACGTTCTTTTCCGACAGTGTTCAGGCTCCCTATATGACTTATCGAGACCCATGTTTCGTGATATCAAGTCGCAAGAGTGTCCCAAGAACGGAAACATCTTTCAAATTGGCAGCCCAGTCCAATTGGTCCCAATTCACTTCGGGTTGTTCACGTCTACATTCGAACGGAGAAACCGGTATTTGACGAGTTTAATTCCATCTTATTCCTGTCTAAATCAGTTTAATAAGTTTCAGTTTTCAATTAAAGATGTATTTGAAATTGGAGGAGAAATTGTTAAATTAGTTTTAAATCTATTGTATGGATGTCAGTTCAATCATAAAATTTTCAAGTTTATCAATTTAATCCTAAACCTATATGGAATCTATAGTCTTTTTAGTCAATTTTCGTAAGAAATTGTAGACGTGACGATGTGCCACGTATGATAGCTAATGATGAATAATCCGTCACGTAAGCAATTTCTAGCAAAAAATGATTAAAAGGACTACAAGGGATTTTGTGCAAAGATTTATGACTAAATTAATGAACTTGAAAAGTTTAGGATTGAATTGACATCCGTACGATAGGTTTATGATTGATTAGGTAATTTTCTCAAAATTGGACTCATTTTCTTAATACCTAAAACTCATTTATGGTGTCTTAGGTCTTTACATGCATCATCTGCACCCCCTGTTTTTAAATGTTACCCTTTCCTCTCATTGTTCTTTGCTCTCTTGTTTGCACTCTCTTCAACAAACACCCTTACATCCACTTGGTCATACACATAATTAAAACTTTCTTTATCACATTTAGCACTTCGAATTTTGCAAATCCTAAATAACTAGTCTAGCACCTCGAATTTCTAGAATATTCTCTATTCTAGGGTTCGTATAATCTACCAAAAAATTTATGATTAAGAAAAAATCCATTCTAGGATTCAACATCCAGCTATTTTCTAGATCGATTAGAAATTTAAATTTTAGCATATCATGGGTGGAAACTAAGGGCACACGTGTTTACCATTTATGAGGTGAATGATAACCATTTTGTCTCTTTATTTTTCTTTTTTTTTTGTTCCTAGTAACATATTTGGAACATAACTCTATTTAGTAACGCAATTTCATTTTTCTATTTTTAGGACAAATTTTTAGCCTCGAAATGGGTTTGGAACAGAAATGATATTCTACTTCTCTATATCTAGAACATAAATAGGGCACAGTAGATGCTGACATGGATAATTTTTTAAAATATTTTTTATATTTTTCGGAATTTTTTATTTTTCCTTTTATTTTTTCGTTTCTTCTCTTTTCCTTCTTTACTTTTTTTTTTTTCGTTTTCTCTTCTTTTTTTTTCTTTTTTCTTTTTCCCTCCGTCGGCCATCATTGAGCCTTATTGATGGCCATGACCACCGACCTCAGGCAAGGGCCACCCTCGCTGGATCGGGCAAGGGCACAATTAAAATATTTAGGACTAAATTGGCAATGGCAAATTTCCCTCTATTTCCTTCTTTTGCATGCTTCCCTAGCTTTATTTTGGGGATTATTCCCGAATCTACTAAATCTAGGGTTAGGTTGGTGTGTTACCTAGAATTTTATGTATAAAAACTCTACTTATATAAATATACATCAATACATGTCATTTTAAATAAATAACATGTAAATGAATATATGAATACTTGATACAGTAAATATATACTTTTTTAATGTCACAATATGTTTTCTTCATTACATTATATATCTCTAAAATATTTTTTTATATGGATTGAAAAAGATTATTAACTAAATCAAAAGAAGTTGTGAATAGAATGATGAAATGGTGCATGAGGAGTGTTGATACCTAAATTTTGGCTAATCATTTAAGATTTAGTTGTAGAATAAATTACATAGCATATAGTTTGTAGGAACATTTATTGCACAATACATTGGATTGGGCCGGTGTGAATGGACTTGAATGAATAGTTTTTAGTTTAATCAAATTAATTGAACTAAGTCTGCATAAGCTAAAAAAATGGCCAAAAGCCCATGCAGTTTGGTGGACCTGGAGATTTTTGCTCCACGGCATGACCAGATTAATGAGGCAAGAAGGATTAGGCACATGCATGCGGACTAAGGAAATAAAAGAAGAGTAATAAAAGATCTTAGCACTATTGACGGATGAGAAAGAAATATTGCTCGTGGGGACATATATGTGATCTTATTATTTGAGCAATACATATTTTTTTTCAAAACAAGAAAGAGGGCATGTTGATGCGTTGGTGGGCGAGTGATTCTGGAATGGGTAATTTTCTTTTTGGAATTTTCTAGATAAGTGTATGGAATGGAGTGTATGAGGATGGAACTGAAGGGAAAAATGCAGAAATAAAACAAGATAGAACGATCTCCTTCCAAGATATAAAGGCCACACCACCAACCAAGGATGAGGATTGGGATCTACGAAGTTCATCACCAAGGCCTAAAGATTTCACTAGCCAAGAATGAAGGACTTCGGGATAGGAAAAGCTCGCCACCAAGGCCTAAACATACCACCAGTCAAGGATAAAGGGCTTCTTGACTCACCACCAAGGAGTAATCCACGCTCCATGGACAAAGAGATTGAAAGGAGTTATCCACTCTCCGAAGATATTCACTCAAGCAAAGGAAATCTCACAAATTTTCATTTCTCAAAATCCCCTCTTGCAATGGAGAATCGTCCTCTATTTATAGGAGAAACGAAATCTAGGAATCAACCGAAATATTAAAAGAAAAACCTTGGAACTAATAAACATAATAAAGCACCTAGGTTCTACAAACTTTGACTCTTTGAAACTTGTAAAATAGTAAAGACACCTAGGAACTTAGAAATGCAATTAATAGCATGGGAACTTGCATTCTTGAGTCTTCATCTTTGCAAAATTCGTGCTCCCCCTTTGACCAGAAGATAACCTTGTTGAAAACTCTTCAAATGCTCTTTGAAATAGTCCATAATAGCCTCCCATCGATATATCATCGATATACTTCAAGTTATCGACATTCTTCATCGTATCGATATGTTATCGATAGGTTTTGTTTCATTCAGAATCGTTGGAAATGACCCATCGAAGCACATGATGCCCAAATTCTTTATTGGCTTGAATAAGCATCGGTGGTTCTAAATTGTTCGATAAAGCTAAGTCGGATGCTCCTGCATCATCCTCCCTGGGCTGTTTGAGATTTGTCCTCAAATTTGAGAAGTCTTCATCTTCCAAGTAAGGAGAAAGGTCTCCCACATTGAAAGTTGCCGAAACTTCAAATTCTCCGGGAAGATCAATCTTGTAAGCATTGTCCCCAATTCACTTGATAACTTTAAACGGACCATCAGCTCGCGGCATGAGCTTGTTCTTTCGTCGAGATGGAAATCTTTCCTTCCTTAAGTGAAGCCACACAAGATCACCCGGTTGAAATTGGGCCTTCTTCCGAAACTGATTTACTTTCTTCTGGTAAGACTCATTGGCCTTCTCGATCTTTGTTCGAATTTGCTCATGAAACTTCTTCATCGATTCAGCTCTATTTTTGCCATCGAAGCTTACTTGAGAGTTAGATGGAATTGGAATCAAATTGATGGGTGTGAGAGGATTAATTCCATAAACAACTTCAAATGGTGATCGACCAGTAGTGTAACTTGGTGATCAATTGTAAGCAAATTCAGCATGTGCAAGCTTCAAATCCCAATCTTTCAAAGATTTACTCACCATGCCACGAAGAAAAGTGGTAAGAGTACGATTGGTTACCTCCATTCGGCCATCGGTTTGAGGATGACAAGTAATGCTGAATAAGAGTTTGGTACCAAGCATTCTCCATAGTGTCTTCCAGAAGTAGCTTAAGAACTTGGAATCACGATCCGACACAATGGTCTTCGGTACTCCATGGAGACGAATAATCTCTTTGAAATATAAGTCAGCAACAAGAGATGCATCATCGGTTTTGTGACATGGCACAAAATGAGCCATTTTAGAGAACCGATCTACAACCACCATGATGACATCTTTTCCCCTTTGAGTTCTCGGTAGAGCCACAATGAAATCCATGCTAACATCTTCCCAGGGCTGCAATGGAACCGGAAGTGGAGTATACAACCCTTGATGGAAATGACTTTTTGCTCTTTGACAAGTTGCACACCTCGAGATAATATCATGCACATCTCCATTCATCTTTGGCCAATAGAAATGTTCTTGAAGAACCTTAAGAGTTTTGTTAACTCCAAATTGACTAGCCATTCCACCACCATGCACTTCTCAGATTAGCAACTTGCGAAAAGAACTCTTCGACACACACAATCGATTTCCTTTAAAAAGAAACCCATCTTGTAAGGAATATGTACCTTGAACTCCTTGCTTACAGTTGTCGATGGTTGATGAGAACTCAGCATCTTTAGAATAAAGTTCTTTCATCAATTGAAATCCAAGAATCCTAGAGTCCAAAACAGCAAACATGGAATATCTCCTCGATAAAGCATCTGCTACAACATTAATGTGTCCAACTTTATACTTTGAGATAAAAGAAAAGGATTGAAACTACCCATTTTGCATGTCTCGAATTAAGGTTGCTTTGGCCGCTAATGAATTTGAGAGCTTTATGATCAGAATGAAGGACAAATTGCTTTGGCATCAAATAATGACTCCAATGAACAAGAGCTCGGACAATGGCACAAAACTCTTTATCATAAGTTGAATAATTCTTCTTCGAATTAGTCATCTTCTCGCTGAAATACGCCAAAGGTTTTTTGTGCTTGCACAAAAACAGCACCAATGCCATCTCCACTTGCATCACACTCAACTTCAAATACTTTATCAAAATTAGGAAGGGCAAGAATATGGGACTCACAAAGTTTTTGCTTGATTACCTCAAAAGCATTTTGAGCAGCCTTTGTAACATCCTGAATTTTGACCTGTTATCGGGACCAATAAAGTGCACATTAATTCTCGTTTGATTTTAGTAAGTCTCGTCCGGACTTGATCAATCACGAGATACTAATCAAATGGGAAAGGCTAAATAGGAATAAGTACGTGGACCGAGGACCCCGATTGCGATTGAGCTCTGAGTTCGAGAAACGCCGAGGAAATATTTTAAATCAATATAGGTTGATCTTAGGAAAATGACGAGTTGATATCGTCAGTAACGTACGATCGGATCGCGGGTAATTCTGCACGACCGAAAGTACGCATGACCAATGAATCCTGATTTTAATCCAAACGATCGCGACCCCCGGTACTAGCGATAGTTCCTCTCGTTCTCTCGAAATTTGCGGCCATCACGACTCGGACAATCCTAGGTCGACACATGTAACACCTAAATAGCCGCCCGTTAGTGAGAGGCCCTAAGACTTTAAAACGAGTTATTTTGATCGCGATATTGAGTCCGAACTTCGATATCAAAATTTCAAGAGTAATTACAACTAGTTTGCAAGACGGACGTCATTTTATAGTGGCAACACACATTTGGGAGTAATACAACTAAAAATAAAAATTTCGACAGAAATTGGAAAAAATTACAATTTTGCCCCTGGGGTCCTCAATGTCCGTTTCCGAGGCCAAACGAAATTATTTTACGGAATCGATGCCATTTTGGGGTAGCCACGCATGTCTGGAATGCATACGGTCAAAAGTTGGAATTTCGACCTCGGAATGAAAAATTACGGTTTTGGCCCTTCAAACTTTTGGACTGGTTTTCGAGGGCTTAAAGGATGAATTTTAAGGATCCGACACTGTATTATGTCTACCATGAATATATACTATCGATATGGATAAAAATTGAGATTTTGATTCGGGATCGGAAAATTATGAAAATGCCCTTAGGCAATTTTTGAGTAATTCCGAAAATTGGATTAATTAGGGAACTAACCAAGGTTGATTTGGCTTAATCCAAGTCTAGTCAGCCTTGGGTTAGTGACAAATGACCATTTTACCCCTAAATTATTGGATGAGAAGGATAGATAGCCCTTGGATCAAGGACAAAAGTGTCAAATGGCCCAAGATTTGAACACTTGGACTCCACTAACACAATGTTGACTCATTTTTTACCAGACCATCTCTCTCTTCCCAGACCATTCGGCCATTTCCCCCGAAAATTTCTTTCTTCTTTCCTGTTTCTGTTCTGTAGTTCACGTTTCTGCTGGTTTTGGTACTGTTCACGCCGGAACAGTACCAGCCGGAGCTATTGGCCACCACCAGCCGTTGCCACAACACCCTTGGACCTTCCTCTCACCTGTTCGGCCACCCACAGTTCCATTTCCGGCCCTGAACAGAAGAGACCAGCCACTAATCGCCGTTCCCGTCGTCGCCGTGACTGCCGACTTGTCCTGGAATGCCGCCGTCGATCCTTAGCGCTTGTCAGTGATCGCCCGCCCGTTCTCATCGTCCCGAATCATCAATAGGCGAGTATAAGCCCCTAAACCCCTAATTAGTTTAATTGTGAATTTTTAGGGGTTAATTAGGCCTAATTGGGGTTTAATTAGGCTTAATTGTGTGTGGGGTGATTTGTATAGGTCATTAGGACCTAATGAGATAGTTTAATGGTGGATTAAGGCCCAAATAGCCCCCTGTTCTAGTACTGTTCACTGAGTACCGAAAATGTGCATATTTGTCTAAGTGTTTCACTAATTGGGTTTATTTGTTAATGACTTAGAAATGGACATTTTAGGGGCTAATTAGGCTTATTGGAGGCTTAATTAAGTATATTTAGTATTTGGGTAATTAGGGTTTGAGACTAGAGCCTAATGAGGGTGTTTAATTGTGGTTTAGTGGACAAAATGTGTCCTGCCCTGGTACTGTTCATTGAGTACCGAATTTGTGTAATTTTGTCTAAGTATGACACTAATTGGGTTCAATTGTTAGTGACCTTGAATTGGACATTGTAGGGATTAATTAAGCTTATTTGAGGCTTAATTATGTATATTTGGTGGTTGAACTATTAGGGTATGTGATTAAGGCTTAATGGAATTGTTTAAGTGTGATATAGTGCATATTTGACATTTCATTCTGGTACTGTTCACCAAGAATCGAATTGCACTTTTGGCTTAAGTTGAGACTTAATTGGTTCATTGGTTATCGGCTTGAGTTGGGTATTGTTGGGGGTTGGTTGGTACTTAAATAAAACCTATTAGATGACCCCCCTGATTGTGAGATCAACTATGGAATTGAATTGTCCAAGTCTGGCCTGAGGCGCATGAAATTGAGTTGTAATGAATGCGCGGAATAAATGTTAAAATGGTTGGATTACATGGGGAATAATTTGATTGTGCCGAGAGTGTGTTATATACATTGATTTGGGGAATAATTGTATTTAGCATGTCGCCTTGGATATTGGCATGAATTCCCGAGTGTATAAATTGTATGGCAGGTTGTGATCGATTTGAAACTAAGTGTAATAATGTGCATGCCTGAGCTTTGTTCAAATGTTGGTCTTCGGGTCGGGCCTACGGATCGTTATAATCTCTTGTGACATTCGGGTCGGGCCTACGGGTCGATTTATCAAACTGTTGGCCTTCGGGCCGGGCCTACGGGTCAAATTATCAACTGTGGCCTTCGGGTCGGGCCTACGGGTCGTTATATTCAAATGTGGGCCTTCGGGTCGTTATAATTGTGCATGATTCATAAGGAATTTAAATGCCTAACTTGCGGGGGTTGAGATAGTAATTTGGGGAACATAAGCGGGAATGTGTTAATGTTACCTTTGGTTCGTCACTTGATGTGTTTTATTTACCATTCTGAAGGTGCACATTAGCTTAGTTTAGGATTAGTGGTTTGTACTTGCTGAGATTTCTCACGGTTGTGGTAAAACCGACATTTTCAGACCCCGTCCATAGAATGCCGAGGATAGCCCCTCTTTTTGGAATACCGCATCAGATCGAGCGGTTGACTAGCGTACACCCCTGCGGGGATGGAGCGGCGTATGTAAGATACTATTCAGTTTTGTTTGTTAACGTGGGAGAGGACTATTACCACACCCAAGAGTATGTAGCTTGGTGTTATAGGGGAGTGGATGGCGTGACCGGACCTTCGATCAGAACTTTTGACATCTTGGTGGACGTAAGCGGTGTTATGATTCCCCAGATGGTAAGTGGTGAAGTATCGGACCCTCCATCTTCCCTCAGTGTGAGCTTCCAGGACGAGACCATAGATGGACCGGCAGCTATGGATGAGGAAGAGGAAGAACATCAAGTGATAGCTGTAGACATAGGTCAGGCGGACGACGAAGAATTTGACCCTGAGGCAATGGACGTGGATGGCAAGGCAGCTGGAGAAGTTGCTGAGTTGGGATTAGACATCGAGATAGGAGCTGAGGAAGATGGCGAGTTAGGTCTTTACCTGGATCTGTAATTAGAGCTCAATTCGGAGGATGAGAGGATAGCGACAGAGGCCATGGATTCAGAAGAGTTTGAGGTTCGGTAGGATTCTTCCGAGGAGTTTTCAGAGTCATCTGATCTAGACTGGGAGCCTTAGATTAGATCTTAGTGTTAGGAGTAGAGGCCAACCCCTTTTTGACTGTAGCCTCAAGTGGTTAGTCCAATCTCCCTAGGCCACCGATTCCTTTTTGTTTTAGTGGCCCTTTTGTTGTATCTTGTTTATAATGGATATTGTATATAAATGTTTTTGAATGAAAGTATATGTTGTTTTTAATCGTTTGTTAATGGTTAGTCCTTGCTATTCATGGTTGTTTTTAAATTGTCTAGGTGTATATATCTATTATATATACGTCGTTTCCACATGTGGCATGTTTTTCTCTGATTTGGGTTTCCAGGTCGGTGACGTAACCTGAGAGTGTTGCACCTCATTTCGACCTATACGCGGATGTTCATGCTTCGTGGGGTACAGGGTGTGACAGCCTTTGTCCATTCAAAAGCTCCCTTCGTCATGCATTCAGTTATAGAAGCCATGATGGTACTGAAATTTTTAACAAACCGTCGATAGAAAGAAACAAGTCCATGAAAACTTCTTACATAAAAAATGGACTTCAGAACCGGCCAAGTCTTCATAGCTTCCACCTTGGATTGATCGACGGAAATTCCCTCTTTGGAAACTACATAACCAAGAAACAAAATGCTTGGAGAGAAGAACTCACATTTCTCCATTTTGGCATAGAGTTTCTATTATCTCAAGACATTAAAGACCTGTTTTAAATGAGAGATATGCTCCTTCTCGTTCCTGTTATAAATAAGAATATTGTCGAAATAAATAACAACAAATCGACCAATAAAGGAACGAAGAACCTCGTTCATAAGTCTCACGAAGGTACTTGGAGCATTTGATAACTTGAATGGCATTACCAACCACTCATAAAGGTCTCCCTTGGTTTTGAAAGCTGTCTTCCATTCATCACCTTCTCGCATTCTGATTTGGTGATAACCACTCCGCAAATCTATCTTTGAGAAGACAGTAGAACCATACAATTCATCAAGCATATCATCAAGTCTAGGTATAAGGTACCTATATTTAATGGTGATGTTGTTGATGGCTCGGCTATCGACGCACATTCTGAATGAACCATCTTTCTTGGGCACGAGTAGAGCCGGAATAGAACATGGACTCATGCTTTCTCGAACATATCCTCTGTCGATAAGTTCATCGACTTGTCTTTGCAATTCCTTTGTTTCCTTCGGATTACATCGACAAGCTGGTTTGTTTGGTAGAGGAGTGCCAGGGATCAAATCAATTTGATGCTCAATACCTCTTATGGGAGGTAATCTAGGTGGCAAATCCTCTGGGTACACATTTGCAAAATCTTTCAACAAACGATGCATTGGATGAATGGGTCGCTCTATCTCACTCTTTTTCTCTACCATAAGCAAAGCAAATACATTCTTTTGTTTGCTAATGGCTCTCTCAACCCGTGTTTCATTTAAGAACAAACTTTCCTTACTAGTGTTTCCCTCCCCAGGTTGATTTCGATGTATCAATGAAGGATTCAAGGGTAAAAGGGTGATGATGCATTTTTGTTCCTTCCGAAAAGAGTATGTGTTCTTACGAACATCATGCACAACATTCATATCATATTGCCAAGGTCTTCCTAATAACAAGTGACATGTATTCATGAGAATCACATCACACAGAACTTGATCTCGATAGTTCTTCCTAGTCGAAAACGATATAGGAGCTCGCTTGGTTACCTTGAGATCATTTCCTTGATTGAGCCATTGGAGCTTGTATGGTTAAGGATGTTTCATTGTTGGAAGCTTCAGCTTGTCGACAAGGGTTGTCGAAGCAACATTGGTGCAACTCCCACCATCGATAATCACCGAACATAACTTCCCGTTAATAGTGCAACAGGTGTGAAAGATGTTCTCCCTTTGCTCATTATCAAGAGAAACTTGAGCATGCAATGCTTTTCGTATGATCAACATTTCGCCATCATTTGCTTTCTCCATAACTTCTTCTTCCCTTTCAGATTCGGAACCATTTTGGTCTGGATTGCTTTCAGCCTATTGAAGTGCCCGAATTGATCTCCTCAATTTCTTGAAGAGTCATAACTCGCCGATTTGGACAATTTGCTTGAAAATGCCCAAAACCATGGCACTTAAAGCATTTCCTTGTATCGCCTTCAAGTTTCTTTTGGAATTCTTTGGAAGGCTCTGTACTCTTCTCCTTTCCTTTGTCTTTGGTCGATGTGCTCTTGACCTTGCTTGAGGAAGCACCCTTAAAATAGGATGTCGCCTTGGTTGAGGTTCTGGAGGAAAACGTCTTGCCTTTTAGTTGCTTCTCAACTTTTATGGCTAGCTTACAAACGTCTTCAAAGGACCAATACAGTTGAAGTTCAACCATATCAGCAATTTCTCTATTCATGCCGCCAAGGAAACGAGCGATGGTTTGCTCCGAAACTTTTGGAACATCACATCTCATTTTGAGCTGTTCATACTCACGGATGTATTCTTCAATACTCATCCCTTATTGTCTTAGGGAATTCAGTTTTAGGAAAAGATCTTGCCTATAGTTGTCGGGCAAGAACCTATTCTTCATCAACTTCTTGAGTTTTTTTTTCCAAGACTTGATTCAACCTTTTCCTTCTCTTGCTCACTGATGCTTTAGATTCTCCCATCATAGAGAAGCATACTTTGTCAACTTTAGGACAACAACCTTGCACCTCTTCTCATCCGAGTAGGACTTGAAGTCAAAAATCTGTTCGATTATATGTAGCCAATCCACAAAGTTGTCGGGATTAAGCCTACCTTCAAATTCAGGGACCTCCACTTTGATGTCTTGATCATTCTCCTTATGCCTCCCTCTTCATCTTTGGATATGAGAATCGGAATCACTAGAGTTGCCCCCAGTGGAATTGGAATCGCCACTAGAACTTTGACGAGATTCTGAATCGTCATGCCGACGTCGATCATTCGGACGCCTCTCCGGTTGGCCTTGTCTCGCCAGATCCTCTAGAAGATTGAGGACTCACTCCATTCGTTGCTGAAGGTTTTGGGTAGCACGAAACCGCCTTTCATTGTGCGCTTATTCCAAAGTCAAGCCTCTTGGAACCAGATCATCCATGTTGAATAAGGATTGGAAAACAGAAAGGAATCACTCAAACAAGTTCAACATTGAGCTCTGATACCAATTTGATGCGTTGGTGGGCGAGTGATTCCGGAACGGGTAATTTTCTTTTTGGAATTTTCTAGATAAGTGTATGGAATGGAGTGTGTGAGGATGGAATTGAAGGGAAAAATGCAGAAATAAAATAAGATAGAATGATCTCCTTCCAAGGTATAAAGGCCAGGCCACCCACCAAGGATGAGGATCGGGATCTACGAAGTTCACCACCAAGGCCTAAACATACCACCAGTCAAGGATAAAGGGCTTCTTGGCTCACCAACAAGGAGTAATCCACGCTCCAAGGATAAAGAAATCGAAAGGAGTTATCCACTCTCCAAAGATATTCGCTCAAGCAGAGGAAATCTCACAAATTTTCATTCCTCAAAATCCCCTCTTACAATGGAGAATCGTCCTCTATTTATAGGAGAAACGAAATCTAGAAATTAACCGAAATATTAAAAGAAAAACCTTGGAACTAAGAAACATAATAAAGCACCTAGGTTCTACAAACTTTGACTCTTTGAAACTTGTAAAATAGTAAAGACACCTAGGAACTTAGAAATGCAATTAATAGCATGGGAACTTGCATTCTTGAGTCTTCATCTTTGCAAAATTCGTGTTCCCATTTGACCAGAAGATAACCTTGTTGAAAACTCTTCAAATGCTCTTTGAAATAGTCCATAATAGCCTCCCATCGATATGTCATCGATATACTTCAAGTTATCGACATTCTTCATCGTATCGATGTTATCGATAGGTTTTGTTTCATTCAAAATCATTGGGAATGACCCATCGAAGCACATGATGCCCAAATTCTTTATTGGCTTGAATAAGCATCGATGGTTCTGAATTGTTCGATAAAGTTAAGTCAGATGCTCCAGCATCACATGTTCTTCACAGAATCTGCAATATATACAATGGAAGTCAACATTATTTTTCAATTTGTCTTTGATATTTGGGGGCCCAGTTTTATTGCGTACAGAAACAGGAAAGAAAGAGGGGATGATCATTTCTTACTGGTTCGGTAGTCAAGAGAAGCACTATAAAAAAAGCACAAGAAGACAAGAGACGTGGGGCTTCACCGACAACGCTCAAAGAAAAGGCAAGACAAGAGAGAGGGTAAAAAGTTAAAGAGAGAGAGTCGTTGCTTCCTTGCTGCGAGCTTGACGTCAACCCCGACATTGTTGCTCTGGCCCGAGCTGCCCCTGTCCGTGACTACGAATCCAGCCAGCACCAGCCGCCGTGCCTGTTGCCTCGACGAGCCAACTGATCCCAGCTTGTCCGATGTGTTACTGCCCAAGCCGCCGTGCCTGCTCTGCCCACGACACGCCTCGCCAGACCACCCCGACGATGGTGCTGCTCCTGCTGCTGATTTGCCTCTGCATTGACACTCGAGACGTTGCTTCGCTCCTGTTGCGGTGTCGCCAATCCCCTCGATGAAGCTGTTATTGTTCCGAGCTCCCAGGTGTTTCTTTTCAATCTTGTTGTCGCTGCTGATCCGGTGATTTTGCTGCCTTCTCATTGCAAACCCAGCTGCCACGAGTCTCCGTTGCGCCGCTCCTGCTTGACTCACCCAATCGTGCTCAGTCCCAAGACACCCCATATCAAGAGTTATTCTGTTTTTGCAGGTGTTTCCCAAGAGCTGTCTCGGCGAAGACCCTCTCTGGCCGAGTTTCTTCACCATCCATGAGCTCATCTGTGAACTTGTTACCGTGAGCCTCCCCGGTCCCGAGCTGCAATCCACTGCAGGCCACCGTCCGGTTTGTGGTCCGTCGAATCCTATTTGGAAACTTATCCACGTGATATTTCGAATTAGATAATGATTTCATCCGCTATCAATTTGAATATTTTATTATTCAATTTGATTGATTTCATTAATTAATTTGATGTCTAAGTGGTTGTGCATATCTGTAAAATATTTGAATATCCAGCACATAAACTTTCATTAATATATGCTTGGACGGCAATCCAATCTCTATCTACAAGATACAATATCCGGTAGCACGAAAAATCTTCCATCCTATCAATAACCACTTGGATATGATCGTTGATTTACTTTGTTTCCAAATTTAAATGGAAAACTTTCCATTAATATCCATAAACATTTGGATATGATCGCTGGTTTATTTTATTTCCAAATTTAAACAAATAAAATATATTTAGCAGATTATGCGGATATTATTTGAAGATTAGTGTTTATCTTTTAATTGATTTGTTTCTCCATAAAAAATACAAAAATATATAATGATAGATTAAGTTAAATTTTGTTAGATAGCCTTGCATGTTTGGATAGATTTTTTAGAGATAATCTTATATTAGAATCATGCTAAATAAACTTTCCTGTTAAGTTAAGATATTCTAGATAGATTACAAATTTAGTAGATTTTAGGAGATTAGAATTATATTCCGATTTAAATTAGGATTTAAAGTAGATTACATCCTAGTTTAAGTTAGATATTATTATAATTTGATAGTTTACTTAGGTAATTTTTTATTTTGAATTTAATAAAAAAATACCAGTAACATCATCTTAGAATAAATTAGATTTCTTAGAGGATAGATTGCATGTTTAAATTAGAGCATTTAATTAATGCCGAATTTCGTGAAAAGTACTAAAAATAAACATGTGCTTGTCATGCTAGAATAGTCGCATACTAATTTTGGCTTGTCATTAGAAAGTGCATGTTTAGGTCATTTAAGGTTGCATGTCATGTTATAATAGATACATTTTTGTACGTCATTGCATATAGGTTAAGTGAAAACTCTAAAAAAGTATTGAATGAATTGCTTGTCAATTATAAATCATATTTAGGTTGTTGATGTGATTTTTTTAGCTAATATTGCACATATTTTTGTTGCTTTGAGGTAAGTAATTCTTCTCTCTTCTTGCAATTTATTTGTCGCTTTAAATATTGGGTGTTAATTTGATGGCTTGCTTACCTGCATAGTCACTTCACATTTTAGGAAGTAATAAATCCAATCTATGTTGTCTGTTCAAATATTTTCATGGAAAGAAAAGGTACCAAAAGGATATTAGAGTAATCTAGCGTAATCAAGTTTCCATACTCATAATCTCCGATTCATAGAAGTAAAATAATTCTCCTAATATTTTACTTGGATTTCAAATCGACCCACCGTAAACTCATTAGTGGCGACTCCTAATTGAAAATTATTTGCATGTTAAGAACTTAAATCATAAGTTGAGAATTAGTATGGGTTTCGGAGAGTCCGAGTTAAATCTAGACTTAATAATCCATTAGCGGAACTCCTGGATGGTGCACCGTTGGGGAGGTCGCGAATGAATGGTTTGCGCATTCTTGAGAGGTTCAAATTTTTTGACCTAAGTCCACTAAGAATTTTCAAGTCCAAGTCCCAGCGGAGTCGCCAAGCTATCATGGCCTTACCTCGGGTGCACCACTTAGAGGTTCGGCTAATAGATTATTAAGCCTGGATTTAACTTAGGCTTTCCTAATCCCATATCAATTCGCAACTTATGATTCAAGTTCTTAACACTTAGTTCTTAACACTCAGTCTATGGTGGGTCGATTAGAAACCTAATTAAAGTATTGAGAGAATTACTTTACTCCTACGAACCAGAAACTATAAGTATAGGGACTTGATTCGCTAGATTACTCTAACATCCTTTCAGTACCTTTCCTTTTCATGAAATATTTGAGCAGGTAGCTTGGATTAATTTTATTACTTTCTAATGTGTGACCTAATCATGTAAGTGCATAAGCCATCAAATTAAAACCCAATAAATAAATTACAAGAAAAAGGGAAGAATTACTTACCTCGAAGCAACGTAAGCATCTACAGTATTAACTAGAAAATCACATCAATAAGCTAAATATGTTTTCTAATTAGTACGCAATTCATTCAATATATTTTTTTGGGTTTTCTCTTATTTATGTGAAAACTAACATATATGCAATGACGTACAAAATATGTCTATTCTAACATGACATGCAAATGTTTATTAAATGACCTAAACATGTAGTTTCAGATGATGGGCCAAAATTAATATGCAAACTATTTTAGCATGACATGCACATGTTTCTTTTTGGTATTTTTCATGAGATTCGGAGTTGATTAAATGCCCTAATTTAAACACACAATCTATCCTCTAAGAAAATCTTATTTACTCTAAGATGGTGTTTTTGGTATTTTTTATTAAATTCGAAATAAAAAATCACCCAAAGTGAACTATCAAAATTATAATAATAGCTCACTTAAACTAGGAAATAATCTACGTTAAATCCTAATTTCAATCTGAATATAATTTTAATCTCCTAAAATCTATCTAAACATGCAAAGGCTATCTAACAAATATAACCTAATATATCATGATATATTTTTTGTAATTTCTTTTATGGGGAAACAAAACAATTAAAAGATAAACATCCATCATCAAATAATATCCACACAATTCGCAAAATTTATCTTATCTGTTTAAATTTGGAAACGGACTAAATCAACGATCATATCCAAGTGGTTATGGATACTGATGAAAAGTTTTATGTTTCAATTTGGAAACAAAATAAATCAACAATCATATTTAAGTGGTTATGGATAGGATAGAAGATTTTCCGTACTGTTGGGAATCGTATCTCGTGATTAGAGATCAGACTACCGTCCAAGCGTGTTGTTGAGTTAGGAAATTTCCTAACTTAGGGGTTATTCGAATATTTTATGGATATGCATTATCATTCAAGGACTCAATTTAGATTGCAATATTCCAATTAAGTAAACAAAATATTTGAAAATCAAATTAAATAAAATTCTTACCTAATTTGAAATATTGCGTGAATGGTGTTTCCGAATCAAATCGACGAACCACGAATGGGACGATGGATTATGGCTCGAGATAGGTAGTAAGTTCATAGATGAGCTCACAGATGGTGAGGAAAACTCGACCAATGAGGGTCTTAGCCGAGACAGCTCTTGGGAGGCACTAGCAAAAATAGAGTAACTCATGGTGTGGGGGTGTCTTGAGACTGAGCAGGATTGGGGTGAGTTGAGCAGGAGTGGTGCAACGGAGACTTGTTGCAGCTGGGTTCGCGATGAGAAGGCATTAAAATCACTAGATCAGCGACGATGGCAAGATTGAGTAGAAACACCAAAGAGCTTGGAATGACAACAGCTTCATCGAGGGTAAATCATGCGAGCCTTCTAACAGTCTCACCTTCTTCTTGAGTTTAGTGACGTGTTTGTCATGCTCTACCTTTACCATGCTATTAGGTTTAGCTTTATTAACAATGACTTGGATAGAGTCATCTTCTAAATTAGGCAAATCATCAACCTCCTCCTCATAAACAGTGTCCTTACTACTATTTAGCTTCAAAGCAGATGGTTCAAGATGAATGGATGTAGGAATTAGAGTCAGTTGAAGGGGATTTGACCTAGGAGGACATTTCTTGGATTGTAGTGAAGAATTGAATCATTTCATCCTCAATACCAGTGATACGATCTCGTAGTTCAGCATGATTAGCCATTTTAGCTCTTGACTTCGTATGAATGGGTGAGCGGGAGCAATCTGTAATCCCTTAATTCGAAATATTAACACAAAGAAATACTGAATATAAAATCGACGCTACTCCATGTTGATACCTAATTTTTAGTCGACGCGTCATAAAGGAAAAAAACTTGAGATTAGGGTTTCTTGATCGCGACATAACCCAATCCTCAACCAAAAAGAGTCATTTAGCATTTGAAATATTAGTAGCCATTCATTTTCTAACTTTTTGCATTTCAATTTCAAAAGTCAAAGAGTTGACTTTCGAGTTAACTTTTAGTCGAAAATTGACCAAAAGTCAACCCAAAGTTAAAATTTGATTTTTTACATAATAAAAACCCCAAAATAATGTCAATTTCACTTTGGTATCATCAATTTTCAAAAAATTCAAAGTATGACCCATTAATTGACATTTTAGTATATAAGTACTAAAATATTGACTTTTGGTCAACACTTTCTCCAAAAAAATTCAAAATTTTCCAAACCGCTAAATCAACTCATTTTTAGCTTAATTTCACTTTGGAATCATCAATTTTACAAAAATTGGTTTAGAATCAACTTTTCTCCAATTTGTGAAATTTGGTTCAAATAGGCCAAAAATGAAATTACTTCATTTCTAGTCATTTTTTAGGATAGTTTCCTTCACGACATTTGATCTGGAGGTCATATTGCATTCAATTTTGGAGCCAATTTTGTAATTTCAAGCCAAGGGCAAAAACCCCCCAATTTAGACCCTAATTAGTGATTCCGATTGATTCTTTATGATTTGCACAATTAAGACATGAGTGAGCCTAATTTTTTTTAAGAAACTTAAATCCAAAATCAATTTTGGAAGATTCATATGAATTTGAGCTAATTTGACCAAATTAGTGATCTAATGATTGAGAAATCTAAAAGTAATAGGTTCAATTAATGCAATACAAGTTGACCCAGTCTAGACTAACATCCAATTTGATAAATTGAATCTCAATTTCGCCAATTGGACTTCAATTAAATTCATTAGTCTAGCTTGGCCATGCAATTTAACTCAAACTAAAACAATTAAGCTAAATAAGTTAAATTTGATCAATTTGTGTTTGAATTTCAAATTTGTTCAACCAAATTAATCGAATTCAATATTAATCGGGTTAATCAATTATGATAGTGATTAAATTGCACAAAATTCGAACAAATAGGGCCAAGAATTGAATCGGTTCAACCCGATCAAACTTGGGTCAAACCGGTCCAACCAGTTCAATCTGGTTTGATTGGAATTGAACCGGTCCAATCGGACCGGCCATTTTCCGATAAAAAAATCCGGTTATCGACGGTCCATTCCGGCCAACCACATCCCTTTGTGCTCAAAATGACCAAAATGCCCCTAAATGGAAATCACAAAAATGCCCTTAAAGCAAAATTACCAAAATGCCCTTACGTATTGATTAAGCAAATTACTTAGAGGTTAAGCAAATCAATTATAGCCATTCATTTAGAGCAGATCATGGCCATCCATAATGCCAGTCACCTATCATTAGCCTTTAAGGAATATTTTTAATCATTGAGGATGCATTCTAAGCCATTAAATTGATCTAGAAGTTAGGATCAAGGTTGGGGGAATATATACTTTTTCCCTCCAAAAATTGATAACTCTCTCATTTTTCAGATTTGGTTTCTCTCTCAATCTCACGGCCTCTCTCTCTCTCTCTCTCTCTCTCTCTCTCTCTCTCTTTGTCTCTCTCTCGGCCGGGAGCTCTCCTCACCGGCTCAACTGCTCACCAACCGGTTCTTGGCGTGTGTCTCGGAGCTAGTTGCAAGATCGGCCATAGCTGCTAGTGATCGGAGGTCGTCTGATCAACTCCTATTTCCTTTCGACAAACTCACCCGCAGCCAAGCGGTGAGCCTTCCGGCCAGTTCAATAAATTTGAACACACATCAACGCCCGACCTCGGAGTTATTAACGTGGACGTCTCGATTTCATTATTATCTTTTATTACACACAAGCGGAAGCATACCTCGGGACAATCACATGATAAACAACAGCGGGATTAAGACAAACAGCATCAGGAACAAACCTTATGTTTACAAAGCATGCAAACATATTTTAACAAGCCCTTCGGGCCATGGCAATAATACATATTTTCATATAGTCGATTATAAATAGCGAAACTTGCCTTGGGTTATCCTATATCCACTACGGCTTCTCGCTCCTCGCTTCTTCACCTCCACCCTGGTCCCGTCTACCTGGCCATCTCACATCCCACCCGTGGCTTTATCCCGGAGCCGGCCTGCCCTGAGGCACCAAGTCCGTTATGTCCTCATTGAACATCACAAGCGTCGTGATTTGGCGGTAGGCGCGATCTTCTCTGACATTTATCATGGTGAGCACTTCGACTCTCGGCTTCACGGGATTGTCAACGGGGCTAGGGGAGATGCCATCCCTACGGACCTGAAAAAAAGGGGAAACAACGGGGGATGAGTCGGGGAGACTCAGCAAGTAAACCTACTAATATCAAGCGAGGATGAGGGGATCACCGTTAGCACAAGTTGGCCCTTACCGCACCCGCATCAATGGCAGATCAATAGCAAAGTTCATTCAAGAGAACATCACACATGGCCACATCGTGCACACTTTACAAACCAAAGCTCGGTTCAATTTCAAAACAACATCAAACAAGAAACATGATCAAATCGAGAAATGAACCAACTACGACCAACCAAACGACTGACAAACGGTCCAAGCAAACTGTGTCACAACGCATCACAACTTCCTTTCCCGATATTAGGAAGTTTACTTACTCTAAACTGAAACAAGAACTAGAGGGAGAGAGAAGAACGGATGGTGAGAACAACGGCCTTGGCGTCTCGGTGGCCCTTTTTTTTTTCTCTCTCTTGGTTTTCTCTCGACAACTCACGGTGTCGAGCCCTTTCTTTTCTTTCCCTTGGCTTTCTCTCTCTCAGTTTTTCTCTCTCTCTCTCTTTCTCTCTGTCCCTCACGGCTACTCTCTCTCTCTCTCTCTCTCTCTCTCTCTCCCCTTGGTCGAATGGCCTTCTTTCTATTTATAGGGAGACAAAACTTGGGGCCCAAGTTTGATGAGAGTGGCCAGCGTGTCATCGAGGCGATGAGGTCATCGCTTACCTCGCAAGCCATTATGAAGGGCCATCAAAGTCCAAGTAATTATGAGGGTGGCCTTCAAAGTCAAGAACAATAATGGCCAATTAATGCATGTCATCATGATAGGGACTCCAAAGTCAAGATCACTTAATTAGGCTTCTTGAACAAGCTTCATCCTTGGCCATTCATTTCTAAGCTTGCTTCTCTATTTCGTTTTCCCCCTGGTCCGACCTCCGATCAAAGCATAAAATATGTCATTTGAAAGATCAGAACGTGTACTTTAAATCACTAGAAGACACCAAGTCCAAATTCCAACGTTCTCGTATAGAAAATGCTGAATCTTTGAAATCTAACAAAATCGGACAGTTTTGCACTATTCATAAAATTGGACTTGAAAATATAGTAAATGAACTCTGAAAATTCTCAAATTCGGATATGTCATAAAAAAGCCCTTAATAAACATTTTTCCGAAGAACACAAAATCTAATTCTCTCTGTAAACACCATTTTCAGTCACTCAAAGCCAGACTAAAAACAGTTCGCTGGAACAAAATATTTGCTTCTAAAAATAAGCTCTGTCCAGAATCCAAATCATCTCAGAAAATTTCCAAATTTACATACGTTATAGAAAAGGAAGTTGTCAACAACTTTCATGAAGGAAACTTTTCCAAAATCGGTCCAGAGAAGCTTGTAGAAAATAAAGACTGTGTGAACATCACCGAAATACCTATTCTAGGCAGTTTCGTACGGTCCGAAAATTAGGCCAGTGTACCACTCATATCAACTCCAAAAATTTTGAAATTAAAGTATGTAAAACTTCAAGATGTTTGGAACAACTTTTAAGAAGAAAGTGTTTGGAAATTCGGATCACAAAAGTCTCTCCAAAAATAACAGTATGAAGGGGTACAAAGGATCCGAAATACGGTTTTCTAAAACAAGGGTAGAAATTTTTGTTTCAATTGGAAATCCACCAATTTAACCTATAGCCAATTCCCAGGGATTGAAATTGAGGATATTACAATTTACCTGCGGCTTCCCAGGCCCAAAAATTAGGATGTGACAGAACCAGTGATTCAACAGCTCTCTTCGGCAATCTCAAGCCTCTAATGACCTTCCTTGGCGTCCTCTTGTGGCTGTGGTGGCCGTGGTTCCTATGAATGGCCATTGGATTGTCTTGTTCTTTTGATTTTTCGATTAAACGTTCAATTGTGTAAAATCAAGTTGATTCTCACTTTAGCTTGTACACTTAATTATTATAGGTTTGTCGAGCTTTCCGAGGCTTTTCTGTGTTGTCCTTAAGCTAAATACAGAGGCCATATTGCTCGATTGTGCATCGAAGTATCATTACACAAGGTGAGTTCAAATCTGTCATTCTCGGATCCTGATGATCAGTTTGCTTATGATGACAATTTGACTTCGAAAATGTTAGAATCTCGTGAAGTGATGAACTAGAGAGTCATATAATACATCTTGAGTTTCGATTTGATAAGTCATACGACTTAAGCGAACATCGTTTGCCAGGTAAAAACTACTCTGAAAGTCGAAATCAAGAATCTAGAATGATCATACTGTGTTATGTTCTTCTGTGATACTGAATGACTTTGCTAGGTTGGATGATTTTTCTATTTTTATGTGTTCATTATTTCAGAAAACTTTCTTCATAAAAGTTATAAAGAACATTTAGATCTATATACCATAAAATTTTCATAAAATCTCAGTTCCTGTGATAGATGAGTTTCTAATTGACCTTCATGTGTTCTTAGATTTTTATAGATTTTTATAAATTCGTGTGTTCAAAATCTGAAAAAATGTTCTTCATAAAAGTTCATACTGAGATCAAGATATTTCCAATGCAATTGTGACATTTTGAAATTCGATCCATTTTAGAGATTTATGAAATGATTATATCCTCGATGCACTTTAGTTAAATCTCATTCAGAATTGATCATTCTTGAGAAGACTAACCATTAGGGAATGGCTGGCGAGAAATCAAGTACATGGACCTAAGAACTTGGTCATGGATTGACACTTCGACTATAAGGATTGACGAAGAGATATTTTGGGCAATTAAAGACCGATCCAAGGATGGCTATGAGACGATTCATAAATATTATATAATTGAATCGCGGGTAATTCCGCTTGACTATTGTATGAATTTCGAACGATCCTAAACCTAATTCGAACAATCGCATCGATTGGAACCAGTGATTGACCCTCCTAATTACATGACAACCGAGGTCGCCATGGCTCGAGTAAACTTAGATGTAGCCCGATAACGAATCGGCTATGGATTGATACGCATAACTCCTAAAAGCTGCCTGTTAGTTTGAGATACTCCAAAATCGCGATCGATTGGCTTGAGCCATGAATTAGAATTCGGAATGGAATGTCGAACTTTAAGATTTCACGAAAATTTATCGGATGTTGTCCATTAAGCATGGCCAACTATTAAATCGCTCGAAATTGTCGAAAAAGTGTAATTTGGACCGGGTATGGAAAAAGACCATTTTACCACCGATGATATTGGAATGCATTTGAAAGGTTGAAGGGCAATTTGGATATTTATGCTTTCCCTCCTTGGCCAACAATTTCAGACCAATCTACCCCTCCCCATCTTGCTTATTTATTTTTGGGTTGCCATTTGTAATTTTAGAAAATTGATGAGAGGAATTTTGTGGACCATTGGATCTTGGCTTAGGGAAGAGGATAGAATGTGGACCCTTGGATTTGTGAGTGGGTTTTGGTATTGGGGTTTTGTTAATTGGGTTAGTAAAATCTAATCATCTCTCTCCCTCATTCTCTCTGGCTCACTCTCTCTCCTCCCTTGCCCCTCCATTTTCGATCGAAGCTCCTTCCCTCTCCACCTTGTTGATCTGTTCAGCCCTTCTCAGCCACCGCCAGCCATCGTGATGCCGTCGTGAAGTTGCCGGCGTCGCTATGGCACCTGACCGCCACTACCCTCCTATAAGAAAGAACGTTGGAAAGCCGAACCATTACTTTAATGTCGCATGTCGGTCTTGTGGAGGGAGGCACAGGAATGGTCCTTGAACGAGTGGACCTGGAGCATGTTTTGGATGTGGCCAACATGATAACCAAGTGAGAAATTTTCCAAAACTGCTAGAAGTAATGTTGTGTGTTACCACCCCTCTTATGTATAAAGTGCTGATTTCGTTAGGATGCCCAGACTGTAAGATTATTATTGCTGGAGGAGAATTTGATTGATTTGGCTGTCTTGGCTATATTTGATTTCGATGTCATTATTGATATGGATTGGTTGGTTAGACAGAGGGTTGTGTTGAATTATGGTAGCAGGATGATTCAATTTAATCTGATTGATTACTCTAGATATGAATTTATGGGAAACCGAGAAGGAACCTCGATCCCTTAGATTTCATCGCTTGAGGTGACTAAGTTGTTAGATGAAGGATGTCAAGGTTACGTGGTGGCTATGGTTGATTCTTTAATCGAGGAACTGAGGCTAGAGGACATAGCTGAGGTATGCAATTTTCCCAATGCCTTTCTTCAGGAATTGCCGGGATTGTCACCTGAAAGGGAAGTGGAATTTGTAATTAAGTTGGCACTTGGGACAGAACCGATATCTAGAGCGCACTATAGAATGGCATTGTCGGAATTGAAAGAATTAAAGGTTCAGATGCAAGAATTACTGGATAAGGGGTTTATTCGTCCAAGTGCGTCACCGTGAGGAGGGCCAGTGTTGTTCGTAAGGAAAAACGATGGGTCTTTGTGTTTATGCATTGACTATTGATAGTTGAATCAAGTAACCATTAAGAACAAGTATCTATTACCAAGAATAGATGACTTATTCGATCTACTGCAAGGGGCATCGGTATTCTTCAATATAGACTTAAGAACAGGCTACCAACAATTAAGGATCAAAGAGGTCATACCGAAGATGGCATTTTGTATGAGATATGGACATTATGAGATTACCGTCATGCTGTTTAGATTGACTAATGCCCTAGCCGCCTTTATGGATTTAATGAATCGGGTGTTTAAGGAATTCTTGAATCAGTTCATTATTGTATTCATCGATGACATCTTGGTGTATTCAAAGAGCCTAGAGGAGCATGGACACTATCTGAGGATGGTTCTACGGACCATGTCACGCCCCGAACCCCATTGAGCTACCTCTATGGTCGAATGTCGCGATGTCCCAGGAAGTCGCCGACTCCATGTTGACATCTAATTTTTAGCTCATTTTTGTCATATTTTCAAAAATTTGAAAATTAGGTCTAGGGATCTTGGCCAAGCCTAGAAACCTATTTCTAAACCAAAAAATAATTTTTTAGCTTTTTTCTGCATTTTTTCTTAATTTCTTTTAGTCTAAATAAGCAAGAAAATCAATAAAAATAATAAATAGAATTAGAAAACTCCATAAAAATAGTCATTAGTCTTCTTTTAAATCCAATTTCATAAATACACTATTAATTTTAGAAAATCTCAATCGGGCATATGTTTTTCCAAAATTGGGCAAAATTAAGCCCGAATTGAACCAAAAATGAAATTAGATTTTTTCTAGACATTTTTAAGTCATAGTGTCTTCACAACAATTGATTCTGGGACCTTGAATTGCATAATGGTCAGTCCAGTTGCACAATTTGGCATAAAAATAAAAAAAATCCCAAAATTTGATTGAAAATTAAGAATTTTGAACCCAAATTGGGAATCGTGCCCAAAATAAAATTATCGAAATGTGAGACCATCATTTCTAGGGTTAATCAGGGGTGGGTAATTCAATTTTAGCTTCAATTTTACCTAATCAGGTCATTAGGACATCAAATTAAACAAAACCTTATTAATCCGAATATAAAAATGAGAAAATCTTGGGCACAATTATAATAAAATTGGGGAAAATTACATCTTTGGGTTCGGAATATGATGGGGAATTCAATTTTGGGGTTGAATTTTGAAAATTTGGTGGAAATCGGACTTAATTTGAGGACTTAGGTAAAACCGAAACTGTCGGGTCGGGCGGGTCAACTTGACCCGACCCGAACAATTCATCTTCTTCGCCCGGTCGCCCAACTTGCGATAAACTCAGAAAAAACCAACTCAGACCCGTGACTTCGTCAAACATTTCTAGCTATTTTAGCACGTGTTGATCGGTTTGATCAGCTGGAAAATGTCCAGCTGGCACTAGTTAACAACCCCAACCGATTGGGAGTCGGTTTCAACGAATTTTGAGCGGGAAATTAAAGAACAAAAATAGAAAAAAACTGAAGAAGAAGAACAGAAAGTGTTCAACGAAATTCCGAAGAGGGAGAAGAGAGAAAAAAAAAGCGAAAACGAGAGAGAACGATCATTGACATGAGTTGAGGTTTCCTGGACCGAGAGATTAGCGCTTTTCCAGTCAGAAAAGCGTCGGCAAATCGGTCCAAGTGGTGAGCTTCCTCACCGGCGAACCAGTGTCGGAGTTGATCACGAAGCTTTGAAACATGAGCTCGGCCGACGCATCCAGGGATTTTCCGACGAAGTGGATACTACGGTTCGATAGTACAGATATTGAAGAACATCTCTGTGGCCAAAGATAAGCTCGGAGATTCCTATTTGCCCTCTGACGAAGCAGGTAAACTTCGTTAGTCGTCATAATTTTCCTAATTTTCCATAATAGGATTTTAGTTCAATCGTGTATGTGCTTCTCGATTTTAGCTATGATTGATAATCAAAATATGTTCTGATCACATATTTCATTATTTGGTTGCATTTTGAACAATAAATCCTACATAAACTGAGTCAGCCGTGGTTGTCGAACTTCACCGGAAAACCTGAAGCCTTGCCGGAGTGTCACAGTGACCATAGGTCATCCAAGTAGGCTTCCTTTCACTTTGTTTGATGATTTGATGCTAATTGGAACCGATTTAGACGGTTAAGGCAATCAATATGTTGATTTGAATGCTTAAGAAATAGGTTTGATTAGTTTGCAAATTAGGTTTTTGACTGAGTTTTTTCACCGGCCGGTGAACGTCCATCGACATTCCGAATAAGTTGGATTGAAAATAGAATATATGGACTTTGTTGTGGTATAACCAGAATGGCCAAAAGGTCACCGGAGGCTCATCAGCAACGAGCTCGAACTAGCGACCTCGAAGACCCTAACACATGATACCTGCACACCAGATGTTTGCCAAAATGTCACAATGAAAAAAGGTCAAAACGGCGCCGTTTTGGCCTGGCGTGCAGTGCCCGCCGGAGAAGAAGACTGGCGCCGCGGCCGGCGATAGCCGGCTCGGTCTCGGCCGAACCTATTTGAACCGGTCCGGTCCGGTTCGTCCCCCGATGGGAAAATTCAAAAATAAAAAATAAAAAATTCAATATAAAAAATTGGAAAATTCTAAAATAAATAAATAAATCATCACAAAAATCATAAAAATTAGATTTTCTTGGAAAATTCGGAAAAATAAAAAAATTCAAAAAAATTATAGAAAATTCAGAAAAATACAAAAATTTTCAAAAAATTCATAAAAATTTCAAAAATTCAAAAAATACAAATAATTTTTTTTGAAAATTTTGGAAAATCAATAAAAATTGAAAAATTGGAAATTTCACAAAAATTTCTAGAAAATCATAAAAAAATCATTTCTCGGTTTAAAGAAATTCTTCTGAAAAAAATCAAATAAAAAAATTCAAACAAATTCAAAAAATTTGAAAATTCACAGAAAGGTCGAAAATCATCGTGGCCAACCATAAAAGGTGAAATTTGAATTTTGAAGTGTCCAAATGGCACTTAAAAAAAATCAAAAATTTTGAAAATCCACAGAATGATTCAAAATCATTGTAGCTAGTCATAAAAAATGAAATTTGAATTTTTTGAAATGCCTAAGTGGCATTTTCTGGAAAATTCCAAAGTTAGGGATAAAACCCCTAAAAAAATCCTAAACCCTAAAAATGTGTAAATCATGAAATGAACAAGCTATTAGAGTTTCGTTAGGGTTTAGGCATTTTGCTTGATTTTTATTTTTAGTGGCCAAATTAGGGTTACTATGATTGATTTGCCATTAGATGTGCATTTATTTCTTGGGTACTTAACTGTCTGTTCATGATTAGATTAGTGAATTGATCTTAGGGATCCGTGTGATACGTTAGACATGCCATATCGTTCTTAGGTACCGAAAAGGCGTTAATGGTCTGAATTTGGGATCGTTAACGTAACCAAGTCCTTTATTCATAATCTCTGATATGTAGGATTACGCTACTTCTCCCGTTCCTCAATTAGGTTTCTAGTCAACCTACCATAAATGACTAGTGGCGACTCTAAGTTCAAATTCAGATCAAATAAACCCCATTGTCACGTGAGGTATGGTCTAGGAGAGGCCCGTATAAAAAAGTACCTCCATTCTAGCACGCGAGAGCATGACGCGACACCCCACACATCAGATATAAAGCATCAGCGGAAGCAATAAATACCCAGACAATATTTAACTAGGGATAAAAGGGAAAATGTACATTCGATACTATTATAAACTTATACAATATCCACCATTCACTATCCACATAATATACGTGCAAATCAAACTTTTAAACTATACACCACCGATATAAAAAAGGATCAGTAGTCTAGCTATACCCTACTTCAGAAATGGGACACTTCAAAACCTTTACTCAACCCCTAAAACTAACCCCTACGCTCCCTGGATGGCGTCCACTCCGAGTTCGACTCTCCAGAGCCCGAGTCTGAATCCCCCTGAGCCGCCTGTTCTTCTGAGGACTCAGAGTCTACCTCGATCTTAATCGGGTTGTCCTCATTACCAAACTCTAGCGGAACCTCAACTCACTCCTCCTCATTAGACTCCTCTTCTGGCTCTTCCTCTAACTCATTCTCTAGCTCATCCTCTGGTTCATCCTCTGATTCCATCTCTAGGTCTTCTTCTGGCTCATCTTCGGGTTCCTCTTCCGGTGCCTCTTCAGGCTCTTCTTTGAACTCTTCCTCTCCGGGTTCCTCCTCTGGCATTGCGTCTAAATCCACATCTATCGGATCATACCCTGCCTGTGATTCTTCCGTCTTGGATTATGCTCGACCACAAAGGTTCGGCGTTGCGAGATGTGGGCGATGTCCGTTGCTAGGCTAGTCTTTAGACTAGTCATCTCACCATCAGAAGGGGGTATGGCCGACGGATCCCAATCCCTTACTCCGTCAAAAGGAACATCGAAGCCTTAGACAGGACCAAACTCGTCCATCCTGTCCCGAAAGCACCAGGCGGTATAGGTGTGGAACTGCCAAAGGGGTTGCCCTATGTCTACGCAGACTACGGTAGTATGCTTAATCCAGGTTATATTCTCGTCTATCGGATACTCTACAACGTTATGGTCGGTATGCATCGATATTCCAAAAAGCTGAGGCGGCGATGGTGGAAGATTCATGGTTCAGTCCGAGGTTCTGAAATGGTTTGGTTGAAACAACCAAGACACATATCTTAGTAAATAAACACCCTAAACCCCACCTAGGCTAACACGTACCTCCAAATATATCCAAACACAATCACATTCAACGATCACATAACAGGCACATAATTTGCACTTACCCGGGCTTTTGATACGCGCAATCTGCAGGTTAGTCTCAAATATACAATTTCAATCCCATGCACATTCCAATTGAATATCATGCCCGAAACACAAGTTGAACACATGGCATTTCCAATTCCACATATCACACACTCATTCATGCCTCATCACACTATTTTCATTTGACTTGCCAGTGACCCGCATTACAGTACACGCCTCAGGTTCACTTTTCAATTCACGGTCCACACACAACCATCTTAAATTCACAACACTTCTTAGCCCACGTTACAATACACGTCTCAAGCTATGTCTCTTGCCCGCGTTACAGTACACGTCTCAGGCTCAATATCCACCACCTACGGCACAACCCGCGTTGAAGTATACGCCTCAGGTTGGCAGTCTTCTAGTAATACCGGGCATCGTCTCGCGTTAAAGTACACACTTCAGGACGGCACAATTCCTTGCGTTACAGTACATGCCTCAGGGGCTTTCATGACCACATGCACGACAAATCACATAAATTTCTCCTTTATTCACTCACTCGAACCTCATACGAACATGCTCAACTAACACATAAATATAGCCAATTTCCAGCCAATTCAATTCAACTCATACACGCATATAAATGGGCTACATTTCAAACAATTATCGCACAATTCAACGAGCACACAAGGTCGCCAAAGGACCCGTAATCACAGCCACACTTATGGGCATAAATTCAATATTTCCATATCTATTTCCAGCCATAATAATCAACACAAATCAATCAATCCAATTCAATTCACACGTGCACAATTAACTCGAGTTTTTTGGATTTTAAGCCAAATTTCACCGTTCACGGGCGTCGTACTCCTACTGACAACCCCCAAACCAACACATACTACATCCTACTCACCAATATACACTAATTCAACCACCATAAAAAATCCCCATAACGGCACATTTAGACCCGTTTTTCACACAATAATCCACAATAATCACTCGGAATCATTCTGATTACCTAACCAATCAATTCTAACCTCAATTCCACCTCAAAAACTATCATAATTCCACCCAAACCACTCAGCCAAATCAGTCCAACCATTAATCCCTGATTAACCCCTAAAACTCGCTAAAACAGCTCCGAACTAACCCGAAAATACATGTTATCCTAGGCGAGGGTTAGGATATCACTTATTTGTGATTCCTATGCAAAATTGAGGCCTCAACAGTGGTTGGACAGAGAAAAAGCAGCGGCAGCAGCGACAAATAGTAAGGTTTATCTTGGCGACTTGCCGGGCGGGTCCTGGCGGCGCGAACGCTGGTGATTGGCTGCTGGCTTTCTTGGCTGAGGTGGGCTAAGATGGGGCTCGTGAGGGTGTTTTGGTGAGGGGAAAAAATAGGGGAGAGAGAGAGACGGTGAGGCGTGGTGGTGTGAGGCGAGCGGCCAGGGCGACGATGGCTGCTTAGACGACTGGCCACAATCACGATGGGGTGGGGAGGAGTCGGCCAAGAGGGAGAGTGAGGGAGAGATGCCGAGAGAAAGAGAAAGAATGAGGGGAGAGAGAGAAAATAGAAATAAATAGTCTAAACACCAATAATTGGTGTCTAATACCCATGCCAAATGACCATCTTACCCTCCTCTCTAATTTCCAATCAATAGCCACGATTTGATCTTATCTTAAGATCGACGACCAAGATTAATCCTTACCAAAATATCTATGGGCAAAATTGGAATTTCACAAAATTTTCAAGAGCAAAATTATCCAAAAATTTCTATTTCTAAAGTAGGTGTGAAATGACCAAATGCCCCTCTCCCATTATACTTGGCCTTAAAAAAATCCAAAGGGTAAAACGGTCATTTTTCATTTTTCGTCGAAATTCGAATTTTCTTAAGAATCCGGACAAATCTGAGGCTGACTGAGTTAATGACAACATCGTCCAATTATCCTGTTGTAACCTTCATAATTTCGGATGCCCAAACTTGGTCTCAAATTAACGATTAAATTTAATTAACGTACTTGAGCACATTTCAAACTAATGGGTGGCTTTTGGGGAAATTCGCACATTTGACCCGTGCCCGATACTGAATCAAGCCACGTTTAGGGTCACTCGGGTTGTGATGACCTCGGTGGTCACGTAATCGCGAGGATCGATCGCTAGTTCCGACAAGCACGATCGTTTGGTACAGGTTTAGGGTCATTTGTTGGTTCATCTCGTGGTCAAGTGGAATCACCCGCGATCCACTCATATGACAGCTGCGAATTGATCCCCAACTATCTTTGGATCGGCTTACATTGGCTCAAAATGTCACCTCGATAATTTTTATGATCGAAAGTCGGTTCACAATCGAGTTTTTTTTTTGCCTCGTGAATTTAAATCCTTAATTATCCATTCCCTATTGGTTAGGATCCTAGGAGTGATCAGTTTCGGGCGAGATCTAACTACAAGCACGTTCATAAAATCATTCATTTCCTAAATCCCAAATGGGTCAGATTTCAGAATGTCACAGATCATAAGAGTACATGCACTTCATGTCAAGTTTAGTAAGTGCGAGTTCTGGCTGAATCGAGTGGCATTTCTTGGACAGGTAATCTCTCAAGATGGAATTTCAATGGATCCGACTTAGATCGAAGCGGTCATGAATTGGCTAAGGCCTACGACACTGCCAGATGTTCAAAGCTTTCTAGGACTTATGGGCTATTATAGAAGATTCATGGAAAGGTGCTCCGTGATAGCCACTCCTTTGACGCGTCTACTAAAGAAGGAAACGAGGATCGAATGGACGGACAAGTGCGAAATGAGTTTTCAAGAGCTGAAGCATAAGTTGACTACCACTCTGTGTTGACAATACCATCAGGTCCTGGAGGATATGAGATTTACAGTGATGCATCACTAAAGGAAATGGGATGCGTGTTAATACAGTATGGAAGAGTGGTTGTATACACATCGCGACAATTAAGGCTTCATGAGCTAAACTACCCAATGCATGATTTGGAACTTGCGGCTATTATCTTTGCGTTGAAGATTTGGAGGTACTATCTTTGTGGAGAGAGGTTTCAAATCTACACGAACCATCCAAGCTTAAAGTACTTGTTTTCCTAAAAGAAGCTAAATATGAGACAACTCCGTTGGATGGAACTTCTTAAGGACTACGACTGCAACATCTTGTACCACCCTGAGAAGGCTAGCAAAGTAGAGGATGCGCTTAGTAGGAAGTCGAGCATCGCGATATGATGATTAAGGAGTGGACTCTACTTGAAGGAATACGGGATTTAGAACTTAAGTTCAAGATAAGACACCTCTCGAGTATATTGGCTACTTTGAGGATTGAACCAGAAATTCAAGCGTGAATTAATGTATCACAATCTACGGATCCTGAGATGCAAAAGATTTTGAGTATAGATGCAACTGAGAGGAAAATTGACTTTCAAGTCTCCGAGAACAGAATCTTAAAGTTTCGTGGATGACTATGCATGCCAAATGATGCGGAGCTTAAGGAGGAAATCTTGGTAGAAGCTCATTGTAGTAATTATAGTATTCATCTTAGCAGTACGAAGATGTATCAGAATTTACGTCAACATTATTGGTGGAATGGAATGAAAGTAGATGTAGCCAAATACGTGGCAAAGTGCCTAACGTGTCAACAAGTGAAGGCGTAGCATTGTAAGTCCGGTGGACTGTTGCAATAATTGGAAATCTCATAATGGAAATGAAAGTATATGACCATAGACTTTGTCATGGATTTGTAGAGGAGTCAGAGAGGTCACAACTTAATTTGGGTTATCGTTGACAAATTGACTAAGTTGGCACACTTTTTGGCAGTGCAATAGGACTTCACAATGGATAGGTATGCCGAGCTATATATGTGACAAATAGTCCGTTTTCATGGAGTATCAGTAACGATTACATCGAAGAGAGACCCTAAGTTTATCGTCACCTTTTGGAAAAAGTTTTCAAATGGCTATGGAAATGAAGCGGCAATATAGCATGTCCTATCATCCGCAGACGGATGGTCAATTTGAAAGGACAATTCAGATACTCGAGGACATATTACGAACTTGCATGATAGATTTTAAAGGAGGATGGGAAGAATAGTTGCATTTGGTCGAGTTCGCCTATAATAACAGTTATTCGTAGAATATCAGAATGACACCATTTGAGGTATTATATAACAGAGCTTGCAGAACTCTAGTTTGTTGGAATGAAGTTGGGGAAGAGAGTATAATGAGTCTAAAGTTAGTACAGCAGTTAGTGGAGGCAATTAAAATTATTCGAGATAGACTTAAGACCACTTAGAGTCGTTAGAAGAGTTATGCGAATCGGAGATGTAGACATTTGAAATTTCAAGTGAGAGATTATGTCTTCCTTAAGGTGTCACCAATGCAAAGAAAGTTCCGATTTGGCAAGAAAGGAAAGTTGGGTCCAAGGTACGTAGGTCCGTTTGAGATATTGAAAAAGATTAGGACTTTAGCCTATATTGACTTGCCTTACCATTGAATTTGTCTCAAGTTCACAATGTCTTCCACGTGTCTATGCTGAGAAAGTACGAATCGGATCCGACCCACGTGTTGAATTATAAAGAATTAGATGTGGACGACTATTGACACCTAATTTTTAGTTCATTTTTTTGACATATTTTCAAAAATTTCAAAATTAGGTCTAGGGATCTTGGCCAAGCCTAGAAACCTATTTCTAAACCAAAAAATAAATTTTTTTTATCATTTTTCTTCATTTTTTCTTAATTTCTTTTAGTCAAAATAAGTAAGAAAATCAAGAAAAATAGTAACTGGAATCAGAAAATTCCATAAAAATAGTCATTAATCTTCTTTTAAATCCAATTTCATAAATACACCATCAATTTTAGAAAATCTCAATCGGGTATTTGCTTTTCCCAAAATTGGGAAAAATTAAACCCGAATTGAACCAAAAATGAAATTAAATTTTTTCTAGACATTCTTAAGTCACAGTGTCTTCACAACAATCGATTCTGGGATCTTTAATTGCATAATGGTTGGTCCAATTGTACAATTTGACATAAAAATAAAAAATCCCCAAAATTTGGTTGAAAATTAAGAATTTTGAACCTAAATTGGGAATCGTGCCCAAAATGAAATTGTCGAAATGTGAGACTATCATTTCTAGGGTTAATCAAGGGTGGATAATTCAATTGTGGCATCAATTTTGCCTAATCAGGTCATTAGGACCTCAAATTGAACAAAACCCTATTAACCTGAATATAAAAATGAGAAAATCTTGGGCACAATTATAATAAAAATTGAGAAAAATTATATGTTAGGGTTCGGGAATATGATGGAAAATTCAATTTTGAGGTTGAATTTCGAAATTTTGGTGGAAATTGGACTTAATTTGCGAATTAATGCAAAATCGGAACTGCCGGATTGAGTGGGTTGACTCGACCTGAACAGTTCATCTTCTTCACTCGGCCATCTAACACGCGAGAAACCTAGAAAAAAATGACTCAGACCCGTGACTTTGTCAAAAATTTCTAGTTATTTTGAGCACGTTTTAATCAATTTTTCCAGTTGGATATTATCCAGCTGGTATTGGTCAACAACCAAAACCGATTAGAATTCGGTTCCAACCAAATTTGGAGTGGAAAATCAAAGATCAAAAATGGAAAAAACTGAAGAACATTGAAGAGAACCCATTCGACAAATTTCCCAAGAGAGAGAAGAGAGAGAAAGGAGCGAAATCGAAGAGAGAGAACTAGAGAGAGCAGGTCAGAGGTCCTACCGCGAGTGTTCGGCGTCGCCCTAAATGGCGAGGCGCCGACGAATCGTAAGTTGGCCGTGACTTCCCCTCGCTATGCTAGCTGGAAAATCTGACCGTGAAGGCCTGAAACTGAGCACCATCCAGTCGACTTGGACCTGTTTCGACGAAACCGAGACTACCAGGGTGAAGACCAAGAGTCAAGGAACAATCCTTGGGGCCCCGATCAGTTCAACAATTTTGTTTGATTTTTGTTTCGATGCGCATTTTTAAGTGATTTCGTTGACGAATCTTGGCATGTTGATGTTTATTATTAGTTTCTAATCAGTTTTGTGTAATTTGATTGTGTTTTTGGGATGAACCGAGTCGGTCTCACCATTAAACCCCTTGCCGGAGTTCTGGTGACCCTGCCAGAGCAATGCCATGGCGTTAGACCATCTAGGTTAGTGTGTCTCAACCTTTGTTTGATTTTTGTTAGTGATAGGAATTGGTTTAGATGGCTAGGGCGATTAGAATAAGGATTTGAAGCTTTGAAAAGCTTGGTTTGGTCAGTTGTGACTTAGGGTTTTTGATCGGGTATTTTGCCAGCTGGTGAATGACCGCCGGTGTCCCGAGTAGGTCAGATCAAGAATAGAACAAGTGGACTTTGCAATGAATCAATTGGAATAACAAAATACTCACTGGAAGATTGCTGGATTCTGATCCAAAGTCACGGCCTGGATATCGTTCAAGTCAAAATAATGCCCACCAACTGTTTGTAAAAATGCCCTAATGAAGAAGACCAAAAATGACGCCGTTTTGGCTTGCCGTGCCCCCTATAGAAGAAGATCGGCGCCAGTGCCGATGACGCCTGGTTCGATCAGGCTGAATCGGATTGAACCGGTCTGGTCCGATTCGTCCACCGTCGAGAAAAAATTCAATATTCAAAAAAATAAAAAATAAATCATTAAAAAAGTTAATTATAAAATTATAAAATTCTAAAAAAATATATAAAAAATCACTAAAAATCATAAAAAAAATTAGATTTTCTTAAAAAATTCAAAAAATCACAGAAAATTCAAAAAATACAAAAATTTTCAAAAAGTCCATAAAAATTTTGAAAATTCAGAAAAAATAAATAAAATTTTTAAAAAATTTTGGAAAATAAATAAAATTTTGGAAAATTGGAAAATTCACAAAAAATTTCCAGAAAATCATAAAAAAATCATTTCTCGTTTTAAAGAAATTTTTTTTGAAAAAAATCAAAAAAATAAAAAAAATTCAAAAAATTTGAAAATTCACATAAAGGTCCAAAATCATAGTGGCCAACCATAAAAGACGAAATTTAAATTTTTGAAGTGTCCAAATGGCACTTAAAAAAAATTAAAAAATTAAAATTTGAAAATCCACAGAATGATTCAAAATCATTGTGGCCAATCATAAAAAAAAAAAGTAAAATTTGAATATTTCGAAATGTCCAAGTGGCATTTTTTGAAAAATTCAAATTTAGGGATAAAATCCCTAAAAAACCCTAAATCCTAAAAAATGTGTAAATCATGAAATAAACAAGCTATTAGAGCTTCGTTGGGGAAACCCTAAATCCTAAAAAATGTGTAAATCATGAAATAAACAAGCTATTAGAGCTTCGTTAGGGTTTTAGTGTTCTGCTTGATTTTTATTTTTAGTGGCCAAATTAGGGTTGCTATGATCGATTTTCCATTGGATGTGCATTCAATTCGTGGGTGCTTAACCGTTTGCTCGTGATTAGATTAGTGAATTGACCTTAGGGATCCATGTAATATGTTAGACATGTCATATCATTCTTAGGTACCGAGAGGGCGTTAATGGTCTCAATTTGGGATCGTTAACGTAACCAAGTTCTTTATCCAAAATCTCTGGTTCGTAGGATTGCGGTACTTCTCCCGTACCTCAATTAGGTTTCTAGTCAACCTACCGTAAATGACTAGTGGTGACTCCAAGTTTAAATTTAGATCAAATAAACTCCGATATCACGTGAGGTATGATCTAAGAGAGGCCCATATAGAAAAATACCTCCATTCTAGCACATGAGAGCATGGCGCAACAGGCTTGGCGACTCCACTGGAGAAATCTTAAATTTCTAAGTGAACTTAGGCCTAGATAGAACGATATGCATGTGTTTGTGCTTGCAAGGATCCCCATGTACGTTCGACTAATGAGGTGTTAAATGGTGATGCAGGTAGGAGGTATAAGGTGTGTACTCTATGCTTATCTTTGTTTTGCAGGATGGTGTTAGGATTGAATGTGATTTGACCTAAATTTTAGAAGTGCTATTTGGTTATAAATTGTTGTGCTTGCCTTTAAATTGCTTTAGCACTTCCTTTTTCGCACACACTATCCGTGGCCCAACCCCGACTACATTGAGGATCACCCTTAGGAGGTATGTGTTTAGGTGAAACTATGAGCCGATTGCTCATGGGATCGTTTAAATACCATACCAACCACTAAGATGGAATAATATTCCATTACTTGAAGCCGATCGCCTATTGGAATGGAATCTCTTGTCCATTAAAGTGGTGACCTTGAGCCTTTTTTATATCTCCACCATTTTAGGTGTCAAAACCTCATTTGTTACATATGCTTGTCTTTGTGTTTGGTATACCTAAAACCAAGTAAAATGTGTCGGTAAGTAAGTGTCGTTCCACTTCTCTGATCTTTTCAATTATGCAAAGTTAGTTAACACAATTTTGTTAAAAAATGCCAAAATGACAATCAATGTTTGATCAAAATGCCTTTTCATACTAGAATGAATGAATAGGATGACATGCTCCATATGGTCACATTTTTCATTTCTAGATGGAGCGTATAGGTCCATAACGATTTTCAATGTAATTCAAATAGATTGAATGCTTAAGATGTAACAAGTACAATTCCATTTTGCCGAAAGTCTATTTTCGATGTATTCAAAGTTGTAAACCATAGGATAGGACTTTATGGTCAAAATGGAGCATGTCAAAAGGCATTTCCATTAAACACTGGTTTAATTCACATTCTCAAGTATATGCTCTTTTAAGGCATAAATGGATTAGAAGTGGCATTTGTATTACGTCATAAGTATGCAAATGTATTTTACCTCCATTTTTTCCATAAAAGGACATATAATTAAAATGGAGGTATTTAAAATTGATCCATGGTGATTAATAATGAACTTTTTTGCATGATTAAGCTCGATGGGAAAACTAGACATCCAAGTGGTTCCTATTTCACGAAAGGAGCTCATGGCTTGGTGGAAAGACATAACAAAAGATAACCAAATTTATGTTCAAGATAGGTTGGGATACCTTTTAGACTTGATCCATGTGGAACATCAAGTCAGTTTGGTCCAAGCATTGGCTCAATTTTGAGAAATTTCCACCACCACCTTCCAATTTGGAAAGTATGAATTGACACCGACTTTGGAAGAATATCAAGCCGCCATTAGAATTGATTCGAAGCCTAGGGTCGTAGAGCCACCCGTTGGACTTAATCCCATAAGCATTCTTGCAGAATTCCTCAACCTTAAAGCTTCAAAAATCAAAAAGCTAATCAAGTCAAATACGGGTAGATTTTCATTATCCTTTATAATAGCCAATTTTTCCAAACTTCCTAGGAAAACGGGAAACACTTCAGCTCGGGTTTTCATTCTAGCCTTCTTTGGCTTTGTTCTATTCCCCGTATCTAGAACGGGATTCAACCATTTAGTTGCAATAATTATGAGGCAAGCAAGTCTCAATTGGGATTTTTCTAATATGCTTCTTGCCCAAACCATCATCTCCTTAAACACATACCAAAATCATGGAAATGGTATCTTTCAAGTTTCTACTAGCCTTTTGTCATTATGATTCATCTCACACATTCAGCCTTGGTGTAGTTTCATGAACATTCGCGAAATTTATTCGGCAATAAATCCAATTGAGCGATACATTCGTATCCAAAGCAAATTACCCAAACAATCTTTCTTAGATTGTGCCAACTTCATTAGGGCTTTAACTCCTAGTCAAATCCAATGGCGGATCAATTGACTGAAGATTAGCAAGGCAAGGATTAGCAGCCAAGAAGGGAATGCAGTACCATTACTCGGGTTGAATGCGGGAGCCGCCTATTGTCCCTTGCGAGTTGTTAGATAATTTGGGATGCTTCAACAAGTACCACCGGCATGGAACCCTGAGGAGTTCGCTTTTGACATCCCAAATGGGATTATACCCAAACAAGAGAAGAAAGACCTTCAAGCCAAGGTCCACAAAATCATTCTTTCTTTGGATAATTCACCTTCACAAGTAGCGGAATGGCCAAACAACTTGTAAGGAGACATGAAGATTTATATGGCATCTAAGGAATACATCAAGTGAATGGAAAGTAAACGACCAATTGATGTAGAGTCATATGTTCCATTGAGCATTATAACATATCCCGAGAAGGAGTATGTCCCAGAATACATCGTCCCACATGTGTCTAGAGTTGAGCCTTACATCCCCGAAGAATGGGAATCCCGAATCAAGGAATGGAAGGATTAACACGGGGTAGAAGCTACCTTAGCTAACAAGAAGCCTAGGCTTGAATGATTTAGAATTCCCATTCGAGTTTAAAATTATTTGGTAAAGCAATCTTAGATTTTATATGAAGTACCCATTTTTCAAAATCCATTTGGATAAATTCAAAATCATGATTAAAAAGAAGGATCATCATTGATTATAATTCTTTGAATAATATGATTCCTTGGAAAAAAACATTGATGAGAAGTTTTATTCAAGGCCAAGATTTGCGTAAAAGTTCTTATCCTTGTAAGTTACAAGAAACCATATAATTTAAAGAATGTAGGTTTTCATATTCATGTCACCAATTCTAATATCCTGTTAGTTTTCATGAAGCCAGGTTTTCTAGCAACAGAAGACAAAAGACCCCAAACCTGTTTATAAATTAAAATGGCTGAGGAAAAAACTCGCACTCGACTAGCTGAAGTGGAGAATTAGATGACGCAAATGGCTGCCATGATGGCAGAAATGAAGGCATTTATTCTCGCATCTCGAGGGTCTTATCCTACTTCTCCAAATGTAGGAACTTCAAATGCTATTGAAATACCAGTTGAAGACCCAGTCAGAAATAAGGAACCGATTCAAGAAAATTTTCTAAAGACTATTCTGGAGATAGTGAATTAAGAAGAGGATGATCAAACCAGGAAAGCATTCAAAATAAAGGATGAAGAGGAGGCTAAGAGATTGACTAAAATTGAAGAATGCCTTGCAAGCTAAAGATATGAGTTTCAAAGGTTCACCATGTTGGTGAAGGATGGTGAAAGAGTTGAATGGTTGTTGAAAGAAGAGAAATCTCAAGAAATGACAACGTGAAGATCCTATCTTGGGAAAAAGGATAAAGAACCTGTGCGTAACGTGGCTATGGCATCTAGCCCCAATATTAATCAGGCTTTATCCCCAAAACAATCTAACATCCTTTAGAAAAATCCAAAACAGTTTAAGCCAAAGAAAAAACCCGTAAGGTAATTCACCCCGTTGTCATGGCCCTTGTTGAAATTACTACCAATGCTGTTGAAAAGGTATTTGATGGCTAAAGAAGTGCCAAGAGATAATTCTGCAAGGTTCCCCTGGTATGATGAGTCAAAGACTTGCACATAACATATGGGAGAAAGAGGACACGATGTGGACAATTGAATAGTCTTGAAATATAAAGTTCAGAAACTCATAGACAAGAAGATATTAAGTTTTCAAGAGTTAGAGCCAAATGTGCATCAGATCCCTCTTCCTGAGTACAATGTGGTCCTTATAGAAGGATAAGTAATAAGGCTTGATGAAGAAGATGAATATAAGGCTAAATTAAAGATAGCTCGACAAGGAGATGTTCGTTTTCGTCGTGAAGCATTCTTAAAAGGGTAAATTATAGACAACTTGAGAGAAGATTATAGCAAATACAACTTCTAAGTAAAGTATACTCCACCACTGTGGGCTTTTAAAAGTGAAGTGATTATATCCGATGGTTGGGGTGGCATGGATGATGAGCTTAGCAGACAAAATAAGACTCCATCTGGTGATGATGAGGATTAATTTAAAAAGCAAAAAGAAAGGATTCGGCAGGGTAAAAGGCGATTTACCCAAACATCATTTGAGCAAGGTAACACTATAGACCTCCTTGGTCAAGACAGTGAAAAATACAGCTTTCGTGTTAAGTACACACCTCCACCCTCGGCTTTTAAAAATGAAACTATTGTGCCTGATGGATGGGGGGGCATAGATGAAATCCCAATCAACAAATTAAGTCTTGAGGAGAAAGAAGATCAAGACGAGAAAATGAAGAAAAAAGCTCGCTAAGGAGATAGATGATTCGTTTCGCAAAGCATGAAAATGAGGAGAAATTGTGGATTATCATGGGCATCCAAAGAGGAAAATATCGTGCCTAACGGTTGGGGTGGAATGGATACTATTGAAGCTGACAAAAGTATGGTGTCCATGATTACACCATTATTGATTAATCTTGATGAAATGGATAGATTTGACGAAGAGAAGGATCATGTTGAACCAATTGCCATTGAGCTCCCAATTGGTCAACTAAAGATCAAGAGAAAGAGATACAGCATGTGATCATCACTTTGCCTCCAAAGGAGAAATTTGATACCAAATGTGTACTATGGGACTACACGCCTAAAGAAGTTGATGCGATAACTAGATCGGAAAGATGTTATATCCCAAAAGAAGGTGAGCACGAAAAGAAAGGAGTAACTGAAGAAGATGTCAAGCAGTTGTTGTTAGTCAAGAGGACATGTGAATATGAAGTAATTGAGCAATTAAGAAAGATGCTGGCACAGATTTCTTTATTGGATCTTTTCAAGACTTCAGAAAACCACAAAATGGTGCTTATGAAGCTTCTTAATGAGGTGCATGTCCCGAAGATGATTAATGAGGTACAATTGGAAGACTTTGTTGGTGTCATTCTTCTAAAGGATTGAATTGCCTTCTCTGATGAAGATTTCCCAATTGATAGGTGTTCCCACAATAAAGCCCTGTATATTGTCGTGAAATGTCGGGGCAGGGAGGTGTCACGGGTGTTGATCGATAATGGTTCCGCACTTAATTTGTGTCCACTAAGCACATTACATCGCTTGGGGATTAGTGAAGAACTCATCAAACGTTCAAAGGTGATTGTACGTTCGTTTGATAGGATGAAGAAGAATATTATCGGTGACATCGAGCTGGAAGTAAATATAGGCCCTGTGCCTTTTCTGATCGATTTTCAAGTGGTAGACATTTCAAGGACTTTCAACTTACTGCTGGGGAGGCTTTGGATTCATATAAAATGACGCCATTCTTTGTAGTCTTCATCAAAAAAGTTCGACTTGTTATTAATGGTAAAATGATTACCATGCACGAAGAGATAGACTTTATCACTTACAAGGAAAGTGTCATACCTTATGTTGAGCCAGAGATAAAAGAAGAGCCTAGTTATTATTCTTTCGAGATGATTTCCATGATACAAATTCCCGCTAGCAGTGTCATAAAGTCTCCGGAAAAGTATTGTGCCAATATGGATTTAACCATAATGGTGGGCTTGGGACAAAAGCGCAAGGGATTAAAGAACTCATTATCTCCTTTGGCACCAAGAAAAAGTATGGCGTGGGGTATGAAGTCACTAGTAATCACCATGGAGGCCGAGGCCAAAGTCAAAAGAATCATGAAGGCTATGGAAGCTGAGATGACCGAACCATTAATCCATCAACGTGGAAAGGTAAGGTTAGAAAGTTACCCTATGATCAGATTCATATTAGAGAAAACATTCATGGGCCTCACAAACTGCTTTCAAAAGAAAAATTTACATGCAGAAGCAGAGTCTATCCTCCTGGGCTTATTTGAAGAGAACGTTATCAACATCATTATAACTGAAGATGAAGACAACTACGCACTGGAGTAGGAAGATTCTTTTGAACCCTTTCCTTATTGTTGCCTTGACAATTTGTTTATTTTATATTGATGTTGTTTGCAATTTCAATTCAGTTGCAATTTACATTCCTTTCAATATAGATGTAATTGCATTTTTCAAATTCAATAAAAGTGTTCAATGATTTGTTAAGGACATATGGAAACAAAACCAAATCAATGATGAATATTGCTCTCACACGTGAGGCTTAAGGTTTTGGGTTTCCATAAGATTACTCATTGTGAAAACGATTTTGAGAGCAATGATGTCAAAAGATATGAGGACTAGCTCTATCTTCTTAGTCTTTTCAAAACTGATTTCAAAATAATTTTTCAAAATGGTTTTTCATAAAACCTCATGCATTAAATTCATTCCAAATACTATCAAGACGTTCTACTCATGAAATGAAGTTGAACATTTCAAAAACAAGATTGGCACCCTTTATAACATATGCATACCAAGCATATCATGCATTCCATAGAACATGTTCGTTTATTTTACAGGATATGACAAAAGGAAATCTGAGATGACTCAAGACTTCTAAGATCCTTTAATGGAGTTGGACAACAAAAGGGAAGTGTCATTCTCAAATTCACTTTTTTCAATGTTGCTTTCTAATGTGCTTTTCCCTTTTTATCATCCCTAGGGAATTCAAAGGAAGGAAATTACGAAAAACAAATCCTCAGTAGAATCAAACTGGAAGTACATAAAAGTTGGCGGTATTGTTCCAATTGATGATAAGGATTGTGCAAATAAATTCTAACACTCGATTTTTAATCCTTGCTGAATTTTCACCAATCCAAAAAGGTGAGTTGTCATTCAAAAGGATTCCAAATCCCCAAGTGGGGTAAATCAAAACAAGATATCAAAAGAGATAATCCTTCATGAATGAGCAAGACGAGACGAACAGGAGATTGGCTATATCGTTTCGATCTGAAATGAACAATGCTTGAACCAATGTTAACACAGAGTTTTAATTTTACGAGGATCTCATCAAACCGATCAGGTAAGTATCCCTAACCTATGAATTTGAGCTCAAACATTTCATTTTCAAATCTCCAGTGGAGCAGATTAATGCAGAAGTTTTAAAAGATAATTTTTTCTTGAAAAATCAAATCAAAATAATTAAGAGGGATATTAACAAGCTGATCAGGTAAGTATCCCTAACTCATAAATTTGGGTCTCGAAGAGGTTAATTTTCTGGAAAAATGAAACTTCTTTTCCCCAAGTGGATTAACATGAAAGATTGTTTCAAAGATTACCTCGAAAGTGCTTTAAATAAAAAGTTTTGAAACACACATTCTTTGAACATGCATTACGCAATCAGAATTCCTTAAAAAAGGAAGTTTTGATAAAAGGCTTTGACAAATTTCATAGAAAAAGTTTGGATCAAATCAAATGGAAAAACCTTAAAATGATGAAAGGTAAGCCATATCCAAACACGTCCCCTATACACTTGAGTGAATGGAAGAATGAGAGAAAGCCTCATCTGAAGGAAATAGGGGATATTCGCAATGATTATATAAATTGAAATGATGAAAAGTAATCATTTCATCATCCCAAACACATGATTATCTCTTGCAAACCAAATTTGAGCCTAAACAGTGGAGAAATTTTCAAAAACAACCCTGTTAAGAACCACCCCACACTAGGGCAAATTAAGAGATTCACGGTTGACATTTATGGAGAATAGGATCAAGAAAGATTTTATTGCATACACTTGCATCAATCTTTCTATGATAACCTCGGATGAATTCATATGGAAGCTCACAACATCCCAAGAGGAAGAAGAGCATTTCATTTCATATCCCAAACACATTTACCTTTGACAAAGCCCAATTGAGCTTGAATATTCATTTCAGAACCCTAAGTTGGTGATTATCTCTTCACACTGGAGCATGAGCATATAATCCACTTTGATAAATAAAAAGCAAAAGCAGTGTACCTGGTAAAAGCAAGCCCAATGCCTAGAAAAATGAGCAAAAGAAAAGAAAGAAAAGCATTCAAATGAAAGAATGACAAAAGTCAAGTCAAAAGCAAAGTAAAAGTTGTGAAAAATCAAAAGTCACAACAAATCAGTGAATGAAAAAAAATCTCGATGAAAGTTTAGGGGACTCTTGTGTTCATGCTAAGAATAGATCCCCAATGGACAAAGAAAAAGGGTGGTGATGCCAAGAAGATTACCAGTTTCACAAGAACCCTAAATTCAAAACAATTGAGCCTTTTGAGCCTACTCAATACCAATATTATAACCTCTACCCAAAGACTCTTCTGATTGGGATGTTGAGATTGAAAATATGATTTCATGACAAGAAGTCATCACTCAAAGAAGTGTACGCAATATTATTTTGTCTTATCCTCGAGGTTCTTAATTTGTAGACCTGATGTGGACATCGAACCCTATCGAGGAGGAGGCGCTAGGGACCCGTTGTTCTATCCGCTAGGCCCGATCACTCGAGCGAGAGCGAAGGAATTCAAACAAGCTATCGGCATCATGGTTCAAGATATTTGGAATGAAGATAATCTGGATTCGAAACTTGAAGATTCTGAAATTCCTTGGCGCAACATGATTACTTTTGGTCTAGCGAATTCCGAAGGAGCTTAAAATTGACGAACTCCGAATTGGCTCAAATTTGGATGGACGCTTGGAAACGGGCCGCTGATCAATACTCACTACTTTAGTAGTGACTGATGATGTTTTTTAGCGATTTGGAGTCGTTTAGATGAACTTTTAGGCCTTTTTTCTATTTTTGGACGAATTTTTAATAATTAAGGTTATTTTTGTAATTTTAATCCTAGTAGGATTAGAATTAGGGTTAGCACCCTATATAAGGTTGCTTATAGGTTTCTAAGAGCACAGAATTTTATTTAGCAAAGTTTTCTTCTTGAGTTCTTTT
>JAMXDD010000001.1:23191271-23198216 GCA_024733475.1 Syzygium grande
GAGACTTGTTCCATAAGCTGCAAAATCTTACACAAGGTAATAGGAGTGTGGAAGAATACTATAAAGAGATGGAGATTGCTATGATCCGTGCTAATGTAGTGGAAGACCGTGAGGCCACAATGTCACGATTTTTGTGTGGTTTGAGCCGAGATATAGCAAGGGTAGTGGAGCTGCAACACTACGTTGAATTGGAGGAATTAGTGGACAAAGCCATCAAAGTTGAGCGGCAATTGAAGTTGGATCGAAATTACAAGAGTGGTGGAGGTTCAAGCTCGAATTGGAAGTCTAATTGGAAGAGAGACGAGAAGCCGAATTGGAAGGGAAACAATATCAAGACTGAAACTTTGAAGGAGAAGGAGAAGGATGGCAAAGTTGTTTCAAATCCGGCTTCAGGTAAAACTGAAAACCCTAACACTAAGACTCGTGATATTAAATGCTTTAAGTGTTTGGGCAGGGGTCATATGGCAAATCAGTGCCCTAATAGGAGGGTGATGGTCATGACTGGACATAATGATGTTGAATCAGAAAGTGAGAGGGAGGAAGAGGATGATGACATGCCACCATTGGAGGATTGTAGTGATGTTGAGATGCCAGTAAAGGGTGAATTGATGGTGGTTAGGCGTTCTCTTAGTGTTCAAGTCAAAGAGGAGGAGCATCACCAGCAACGCGATAACTTGTTCCATACAAGATGCTTGGTGAATGGTAAGATTTGTAGCTTGATTGTTGATGGAGGTAGTTGTACAAATGTAGCAAGTTGTACCATGGTGGAGAAGTTGGGATTGAAGACTACAAAGCATCCAAGACCATATAGATTGCAGTGGTTGAATGATAGTGGTGAAGTAAAAGTATCGAAGCAAGTTCGAGTTCCATTTGAGATAGGGCGATATAAGGATGAGGTGATGTGTGATGTTATACCTATGCAAGCAGGGCATCTTTTGCTTGGTAGGCCATGGCAGTATGATCGAAAGGTACATCATGACGGGTACACTAACCGATATTCATTGGTGATGAATCAGAAGACATACACGTTGGTACCAATGACACCTACTGAGGTGTATGAAGATCAATTGAAACTACAACGTGAGGCTGAGAGAGAGAGAAAAAGTGATAAAACTGAGGGCCTGTGTGGAAACTCTGAGACACAAGTAAAAGGAGAGGAAAATAAGAGTAGAGTGGTAAAAACCGAGAGAAAAGGAGAGAGAAAAGAAAAGAGAGAAAAGAATTTTTATGCAAAATCGAGTGAAGTGAGGAGAGCTTTGTTTTTGGACCGACCGATACTTGTACTTTTGTACAAAGAGGCACTGTTTACTACTAACGAACTTGACCCGAATTTGCCAAGTTCTGTTGTGTCTTTATTGCAGGAATTTGAAGATGTCTTTCCTGATGAACTTCCTGGAGGTTTACCACCGATTCGAGGCATAGAGCATCAAATCGATTTGATTCCTGGTGCACCATTGCCTAACCGACCCGCATATCGAAGCAATCCTGAAGAGACAAAGGAACTTCAGCAGCAAGTTAGCGAATTACTAAAGCAAGGATATGTGAGAGAGTCTCTTAGCCCGTGTACTGTTTGTTCCTGTTTTGTTGGTGCCAAAGAAGGATGGGTCGTGGCGGATGTGTGTTGATTGTCGAGCAATCAATAACATAACGGTAAAGTATCGACATCCTATTCCTAGGTTAGATGACATGTTGGATGAATTGCATGGAGCTTGCATATTTACTAAAATTGATCTGAAAAGTGGTTATCATCAAATTAGAATGAAAGAGGGGATGAATGGAAAACTGCATTTAAGACCAAGTATGGGTTATATGAGTGGTTAGTCATGCCATTCGGTTTAACTAATGCACCTAGTACTTTCATGCGACTTATGAATCATGTTCTGCGTGCTTTTATTGGTCGATTTGTAGTTGTCTATTTTGATGATATCCTGATATATAGTCGAAACCTTGATGACCATATTGAGCATGTGCGAGCTGTTTTGCAGGTTTTAAGGGCTGAACAATTATATGCTAACCTAAAGAAGTGCTGTTTTGTAACTGACAAATTAGTATTTCTAGGCTTTGTTGTTGGTGCTGATGGAATACAGGTTGATGAAGAAAAGGTGAAAGCAATCCGTGAATGGCCAACACCTAAGACAGTAGGAGAGGTGCGCAGCTTTCATGGTTTAGCCAGTTTCTATCGTAGATTTGTAAAAGACTTCAGCACCATCGCCGCACCTTTAACCGAGATTATCAAGAAGCACGTGGGTTTCACGTGGGGAGAAGAGCAAGAGAGAGCATTCAATCTGTTAAAGGATAAGTTGACTAATGCTCCTTTGTTATCTTTACCAAATTTCAGTACTACTTTTGAGATAGAATGCGATGCTTCTGGTACAGGAATTGGAGCCGTGTTGATGCAAGGAGGACGTCCTATAGCGTATTTCAGCGAGAAGTTAAGCGGAGCGACATTGAATTATCCGACTTACGATAAGGAGATGTATGCTTTGGTGCGAACTTTGGAGAATTGGCAACATTACTTGTGGCCAAAGGAGTTTGTGATCTACACCGACCACGAGACCTTAAAGTACTTGAGGGGGCAGCAAAAGTTGAACAAAAGACATGCCAAATGGTTGGAGTTCATTGAGACTTTTCCATATATAATCAAGTACAAAAAAGGTAAGGAAAATGTGGTAGCCGATGCACTTTCTCGAAGGTACGCAATTCTAACTACTCTAGGAGCAAAGTGTCTAGGTTTCGAGCATATCAAAGGTTTATATGTTGATGATGATGATTTTGGAAGAGTATTTGAAGCTTGTGAGCATGCTGCGTTTGAAAAGTTTTATAGGCATGATGGATATCTCTTTCGTGAAAATAAGTTGTGTTTGCCTAAATGCTCTTTGCGCGAGTTGTTAGTGCGAGAGGCACATAGTGGTGGTTTAATGGGGCATTTTGGAATCAATAAGACTTATGAAGTGCTGCATGAACATTTTTTTTGGCCACACATGAAACGAGATGTCACACGAATTTGCGAGAGATGTATCGCATGTAAGCAGGCTAAGTCTACGATTAAACCACATGGTTTGTATACACCTTTGCCTATCCCGACGCATCCTTGGGTTGATATCTCTATGGATTTTGTGTTAGGATTGCCTAGGTCTAAGCATGGCAAGGATTCTATTTTTGTGGTTGTTGATCGATTTTCAAAGATGGCTCATTTTATACCTTGTCATAAATCTGATGATGCATCGAATGTTGCTGAATTGTTCTTTTCGTGAAGTTGTGCGTTTGCATGGCATGCCTAGGTCCATTGTTTCTGATCGAGATACTAAATTTCTAAGCTACTTTTGGAAGACATTGTGGAAGAAGTTAGGTACACAACTTTTATTCTCTACTACTTGTCATCCACAAACTGATGGTCAAACTGAAGTAGTTAATAGGACTTTAGGGGCATTGTTGCGTGCTATCATTAAAAAGAACATTAAGTCTTGGGAAGATTGTTTACCGCATGTTGAGTTTGCTTATAATAGGAGCGTGCATTCTGCTACTAAATTCACACCGTTTGAGGTTGTCTATGGTTTTAATCCCTTAACTCCGTTAGATTTAACCCCTTTACCTATTGTTGAGCGTGTGGATTTAGATGGTGCTAAGAAAGCTGAATTTGTGAAGACTTTACATGAGAAGACGCGACTGAATATTGAGCTTAAGACAAAGCAGTATGCAAAGCAAGCCAACAAAGGGCGCAAGAAAGTAGTGTTTGAGCCGGAGATTGGGTTTGGGTTCATATGCGCACAGAGCGTTTCCCCAAACAGCGACACTCTAAATTGCTACCGCGAGGGGATGGACCATTTATGGTGTTGGAAAGAGTTAACGATAATGCTTACAAGCTTGACCTTCCAGGTGAGTATGGTATTAGTGCTACTTTTAATGTTTCTGATTTGACTCTTTTTGATGCAGACGCTGATTTGAGGGCAAATCCTTTGCACGGGGGAGGGAATGATGTGGACATCGAACCCTATCGAGGAGGAGGTGCTAGGGACCCGTTATTTTATCCGCTAGGCCCGATCACTCGAGCGAGAGCGAAGGAATTCAAACAAGCTATCGGCATCATGGTTCAAGATATTTGGAATGAAAATAATCTGAATTCGAAACTTGAAGATTCTGAAACTCCTTGGCGCAACATGATTACTTTTGGTCCAGCGAATTCCGAAGGAGCTTAAAATTGACGAACTCCGAATTGGCTCAAATTTGGATGGACGCTTGGAAACGGGCCGCTGATCAATACTCACTACTTTAGTAGTGATTGATGATGTTTTTTAGCGATTTGGAGTCGTTTAGATGAACTTTTAGGCCTTTTTCTATTTTTGGACGAATTTTTAATAATTAAGGTTATTTTTGTAATTTTAATCCTAGTAGGATTAGAATTAGGGTTAGCACCCTATATAAGGTTGCTTATAGGTTTCTAAGAGGGACAGAATTTTATTTTAGCAAAGTTTTCTTCTTGAGTTCTCTTGAGGACTAGATCTTATCAAGGCTCTCTTGTGGAGTTCAGTGGGCTTCAAAGACTGGAGAATCCACGACTCAAAATCTGCGAGAACCCGCGCCACATTGGATAGCTTCCTTCTAGTTTGAGGAAAACTTACAGTTGAAAATTGCAATCTTCATGACGTTGTTGACCTTTCCAACTTGGAGAAATTGTCGGAGCTAACTCTCGAGCGACAGCATTTTGATATTCCAGGCCTTGAGGGTTTAACATTGTTGCAACGCTTCAGAGTTCTCAAGTTCCAGTGTAGCAAGTTCAGTGGGCTTGAAAGACTGGAGAATCTACGACTCTTGCACTTCGAGGACTCTGGTTCCCTTGAGACATTGCCCGACTTATCCAACTTGAAAAACCTCAAGGACTTTACACTACAGAACTGTCCGAAATTGGTTGAGATTGAAGGTCTTGACAAACTGGAATCACTAGAAACTCTTCCGATCGGATGGTGCAGTTCCTTGCGAAGCATACCTGATCCATCCCACTTGAAGAAGCTGAAGAATAAATGGTTTGATGCCAATCTGATCTCCCACTCTAGCACTTGAAAAAAGCTTGTAAGATCAGTAAATCTTGAATTTTTTAGGCTTGAAGGAATTTGTCATCAAAATGTTAGGGACTCATTTTACGATGGTTGTTAGACACCTTATTTTTAATCACATTTCAAGCAAATCGGCCATTTAGGTAGCTTTTATTAAATGTATGAATAAATGAAACCAAATGAAAATATGCAAAAATTAATAATTCGGTCCCCGTCCAAATTGGAAAGTCCACGAATACGCCCATGAGAGAATACGCTTGGTGGAGGAACCAAGTTTTCCTCTAGATTTCCTTCTCCATTGCCTTCGATTCACTGTTCGGCTACTATTCGCCACCACTTTAAGCATGTACATTGGATGCGTAACAATCCTCCCGAGGAGAGATTTGTGGATTCGAATCCCAATTTTTGACGTCTTTTAGCTTATTATTAGTTTCTCTGGTTCAGAAAAATCATACGAATTGTTCTAATCGAAGTGTTGTCCGAGCCAAAGAGAAAGATTTATTTGAGAGATCAAATTAATTGTCCTCTAAAATCTCTCATGATCCTCTACAGCATTCTTCAAAGATGGATTGTCTACAATGCTTCTGGGTAAATGCGTTTTCTTGTTTTCCGTTTTGTCAAAAGCACACAAAATAAATAATTCAAAGAAGACAAAAGAGTACACTAGCTCACAGACTATATACAACCTTATTGTTTTGATTTTTTTTATAACCATATTATTTTGATTAATAAATATTATGTTGCAAACTCACAAACATGAACATTTGGTAGAAAGGAAAAAAAGAAGAAGAAATTCAATCTATCCATCGTACAATGAATATCATATCACCACCGGTGGCCCTCATCGACAAAGAAAAATACACAAAAAGGAAAAATAAAAATAAAAATAAACCATTCAAAAATATATTAAGAAATTTGAAAAAAATATTATTAAAAATTATCCAGGATTAATCTTTGCCGGTATGTCACATGTAATCAGTAGCGTTCCCATCACCGAATTCTAGCAAAAACTTTTCCTTTTTGTCTTTTCTATTTGAAACTTTTCCTCTTTTTTTTTTTGGTCGGAGACTTTTTGTTTGAAAATTTTCCTCTTCGTTGATGGGTGGGAAAAAAGTGTTAAAAGTTTTTTCCATTTCATGCGGTACACTGACGGTGGAGATCACCTTTCGAGCGTCGAACTTGGAAAGCACCTTGTGGGTCTAAGAAATTACTAAGCATCATCTTTTTTTTTATTAATTACCAATTTCTTTCACGACTGACAAACCAATTCTCTTATTATCTGAAAAATTTTATTTAATTATCAACATCTTAAATTTTCCAATTATATATAAAATTACCCATATTTATTTGGTGACTTCCCAATTTTTTCCAAATTTAGTAACTCAATGGAAAAAGTTAATAAATTAAGAAAAACCAAATGGACTTGATAGTTAACTCAAATGAGAGTTGGTAACCAGTTGAAAACTTAATCGAAGAAAATGTTGACAAATAAGAGTTAGTAAATTTAAGGCTTAATTAAAAAAAAGTGAAAGAAAAATTGATAAAAAATAATAAAAATGGGTAATTAAAAAAATTTTGGTATGTAATTCAAATAAGAGTTGGTAACTCAAAACTAATTGATAATATAAATAGAGAAGAGTAGGTAAGCCATTCTAATTAAAGTTGGTAATATTAAGGCATTTTTAGAAAAGCAATTAGAATTTTGTAGACGATAAAAAAAAATTGTCTGCCGATACCTAAATTTTGACTATCCATTTAAGATTTAATTGCATATAAAATCTGGGGCTAATTTTTAACCCATAAATAAAAATATTTTTATTAAATTACATGGCATATAGACGTTAGGTGCATTTGCATTAATGGGGTTTATTAGACACATTTTTCATGTTAAAAA
>JAMXDD010000001.1:23198316-23285231 GCA_024733475.1 Syzygium grande
TTGGCCATTTGCCCTAGATTAATATAGGATTTTTGATGTAATTTGTTAGACCATTTTCCGAATTTGAATCGGAGGCTTGCTAAATTCGATTTTTAGTTTGAACCATGTCAGATTTATCGCTCAAAAAGTATAAATTAGTCATTTTTCTCTTTTCTCTCTCTCTTTCTCTCCTCCTCTCTCTGTCCCGGCCCACTTCCCCGCGTATCTTTGTCTTCTCTCTCTCTCTCTCTCTCTCTCTCTCTCTCTCTCGCTCTCTCTTTTCCCCTCTCGTGCGCCAGCCCCTTCCCAGTGCACATCCCTCCTAGCTCCCTCCCGTGCCGGACAGCCCTCTTAGACACCCTCTCTCTTCTCTCTCCTCTCTCCTCCTTTTCTCTTCTTCTTCTTCTTCTTCTTCTCCTTCCTTTTCCTTCTCTAAATGCGCGTTGCTTCGTTGTTGTTTGCTTTCGCCCCTAGCCGGCCCCGCCCGGGCTAGCCGGCTTCGTCGCCGCGCCGCCATCGCCCGGCTTCGACCGTCGTGCCGAGCCACCCGGAAATAACCCAGCTAACATCGATAAATCCACTTGACTACCCGACCACCCGTCATACGCGCAACAACGAGCTGGCGCCGGCCGTGCAGCTACTCGCCCAAATGCCCTTTGTCAGCAATTCTTTATCGCCGTCGAGACTAGCCCTCCTTGCCTCTCCCTCCCGGCCTCCTCCTGTCACGGTTTGCCCGAGCAAATTGACACCATTGTCACCACCCACATGGCGGATCTCGCTACTCAGGCCGCGGTCGACTCGCCGTCCTTGAAAAAGGCTCGTCGACCAGCCGCCACCCCACCCCTCAGCCTCTCCCTCTCCCTTCCCCCTTTCCTCCCTTTCCCTCGGCCCGACCGACCCCTTTGTTTAGCCACTGCCGCCGCTCGCCGCTACGCCATCGGCCGTCGGCTAGCCCAACCGCGGCTAAGCCAAGCCCGTGCCCGCTCCGCGTTCGTGCCCATCGCCCGCACGTTGACGGCTTGAACTTATGTAAGTGACCTCCTAATCCTTATTTAGGACTTTAGGTATTTTTAGACTTGTTTAGGACGTGATTTGTACCGGTTTAGGGGCTAAACGTGGATCGTGGGCAATTTTCGTACGTGCATAATTGATAGATTTAAATTGTGAGAATTGTGGGGATTAGTTAATTGACTAATTATGGTGGACTAATTGATAATATTGTCGTGGCGTGTGTGGGAGAAATTGACGTGTGATTGTGACCGGCTTGAATGTCAGAATTGTGAGTCTGTGATTTGGAATTGGGATGGTTTTGAATACATATTACTGGCTAATGTAGGTGGGTCAATAATTGGCTTGTTGTGGTATTCATGGGTGGGCTTGATGTTCGCATGTGGTCGGCGTGAATGACGGATTTGTGGGCCAGTGTGATGGGCTGTGATGTGAATTGGATTTGTACGACTCATTGATTTGGTGAATTGTGATGTGGTGAGCATGTCCTGGGTTTTGATTGGTACGACTTGTGAATTTGGCAAATTGAGATGTTGTGATTGTGTCTTGAATTTGGCTGGTGCGACATGTAAGAATGGCGAACTGTGTTGTGGTGCATGTACATGTGAAAAAGCCCGGATCGATCGGAGGGCTGCCAACCTGAGGCGTAGGTTACGCGGGTGTGGCGAATAAGGCATGACTAGACCTGAGGCGTAGATTACGCGGGTCATTGGAAAGGAAGAGTGTCATGAGGCGTGGTTATGCGGGATCGAGCCCGGCTTGATCTGAGGGCTTAGCCTGAGGCGTAGAGGCGGGGGCTGTAAGATGGGGCCTGAGGCGCAATGGCGCGGGCCAAGTGAAAGGACCTGCGAGGTCGTGGAAAGTCGCTCGACCACGACGCGACACCGAAAGTGTGATTGAATTGATTGATTTGATTGATTGATTGGGTGATCGGACTAGTTGAATTAATCGAGTGCTATTGTGGCCGGCGGTGAATGATCGGGGAATATGTTAGATTATTATTATTATTATTATTATTATGCTATGTGTGTGATCGACGCAAGAGTCGGCATGCGTTTAATGGCGAGGTAAGCTCTTTGAGGTGAATTCGTTAGAGCAGGAGTTAGATTACATGTATTACTCGTTTGGGTACGCATTGGCCTACATGGGGTTTAGGGTGTTGCTTATTGAGACTCGTTCTCACTGTTATTATATAACCACTTTCAGATCCGCGACCATGAGTGATTGGAGACGCTGCAAGAGTATCTCGGAGATCGAAATCGGGTTAAGTACCTGGCATTTTGAGTCCCCCTTTGTAGAGGAGTTAAGTTGCGAACCTTTGTCCTTTTTGAGGAATGTGGTTCTGTTGTTGTGGCCTAGCTTAGAGATTGTCTTTTGTGTGGACGTCGTATGTATATGTTAAGTGTAAGAATCACAGTTATTATTTTGTGCTACTGTTACCCTTGTCACTATTAATTGTCCGAGTGGTTTCTATTTGTTTCCGCATGTGCTTAATCTTTGATGTTTTGGGTTGGGTCGGTGACGTATCTGGGACGTCGCATTCAATGTTCGACCATCGAGGGATGATCGCGCGCTCGTAGGGTGCGGGGCGTGACATTTCTAGTCCTATTTGGCAAGAAGCCATCAAACAATTTCAAAGTCCTACTGGTGAGGAATCACTAGGCAAATTCAAATCCTATGGCGAAGAGCCGCGAGCATTCATGATTCGTGAGTTATTCCTTAAACCGCGAAATCAGAATAATCATCATAATCATCACTACCATCAATTCATATCCTTGGGTGAGCAACAAAGAAACTCTCATAAACGAGTAAGTTTCTCTCTCTCAATCATTAAGAACCTTTCAAAATATATTCCAAAAAGAGAACCTTCATATTAGATCATGAATTCCAAAAGCAAAGACCCTGATAAGTTGTTGTAAAATTTCCATTTTATCTTGCTTAGTGATTCGACTAAAAATTCAGGTGTCATATTGTCTTTGAGATCAACCTCTAAAGAGCTCAATCTCAAAAAGAGGAAGCTGTTGACACCTAATTTTTAGTTCTTTTTTTGACATATTTTCAAAAATTTTAAAATTAGGTCTAGGGATCTTGGTCAAGCCTAGAAACCTATTTCTAAACCAAAAAATAATTTTTTAACATTTTTTCTGCAATTTTTCTTAATTTCTTTTAGTCAAAATAAGCAAGAAAATCAAGAAAAATAGTAAATGGAATCAGAAAATTCCATAAAAATAGTCATTAATCTTCTTTTAAATCCAATTTCATAAATACACTGTCAATTTTAGAAAATCTCAATCAGGTATATGCTTTTCCCAAAATTGGGAAAAATTAAACCCGAATTGAACCAAAAATGAAATTAAATTTTTTCTAGACATTCTTAAGTCACTGTGTCTTCACAACAATTGATTCTGGGACCTTTAATTGCATAATGGTTGGTCCAATTGCACAATTTGACATAAAAATAAAAAAATCCCCAAAATTTGATTGAAAATTAAGAATTTTGAACCTAAATTGGGAATCGTGCCCAAAATGAAATTGTCGAAATGTGAGACTATTATTTCGAGGGTTAATCAGGGGTGGGTAATTCAATTGTGGCATCAATTTTGCCTAATCAGTTCATTAGGACCTCAAATTGAACAAAACCTTATTAACCCAAATATAAAAATGAGAAAATCTTGGACACAATTATAATAAAAATTGGGGAAAATTATATGTTAGGGTTCGGAAAATGATGGGAAATTCAATTTTGAGGTTGAATTTTGAAAATTTGGTGGAAATTGGATTTAATTTGCGAATTAATGCAAAACCGGAACTGCTGGGTCGAGCTGGTCAACCCGACTCGACCCGAACAGTTCATCTTCTTCACCTGGCCACCTAACCCGCAAGAAACCCAAAAAAAAAAATGACTCAAGCTCGTGACTTCGTCAAACATTTCTAGTTATTTTGAGCACATTTTAATTAATTTTTCTAGCTGGATATTATTCAGCTAGCATTGGTCAACAATCAAAACCGATTAGAATTCGATTCCAACCGAATTTGGAGTGGGAAATCAAAGATCAACAACGAAAAAACTGAAGAACATTGAAGAGAACCCGTTCGACAAATTTTCCGAGAGAAAGAAGAGAGAGAAAGGAGCGAAATCGAAGAGAGAGAACTAGAGAGAGAGGGTCAGATGTCCCCCTGCGAGTGTTTGGCACCGCGCTAGATGGCGGGGCGCCGGCGAATCGCGAGTTGGCCGTGACTTTCCCTCGCTGTGCCAGCCGGAAAATTTGACTATGAAGGCCTGAAACTGAGCTCCGTCCAGTCGACTTGGACCTGTTCAAGTGAAACCGAGACTACCAGGGTGAAGATTGAGAGTCAAGGAACAATCCTTAGGGCCCCGATTAGTTCAACAATTTTGTTTGATCGTCGAACGAACCAGATAAAAATCATTCGTGATCAATTTTTTAAAGAATTTTCCAGAATTTGATTTTTGTTTCAATGTTCATTTTAAGTGATTTCATTGATAAATCTTGGCATGTTAATGTTTATTATTAGTTTCTAATTAGTTTTCTGTGATTTGATTGTGTTTTTGGGTACTAAAAATGCATGAACCGAGTCAACCTCACCATTAAACCCCTCACCAGAGCTCCAGTAACCCCGTCGGAGCAATGCCATGGCCTTAGACCATCTAGGTTAGTGTGCCTCGACCTTTGTTTGATGTTTGTTAGTGATAGAAATCGGTTTAGATGGCTAGGGCGATTAGAATAAGGATTTGAAGCTTTGAAAAGCTTGGTTTGGTCAGTTGTGACTTAGGGTTTTTGATCGGGTTTTTCGCCAGCCGGTGAATGACCGCCGGTGTCTCGAGTAGGTCAGATCAAGAATAGAACAAGTGGACTTTGAAATGAATCAATCAGAATAACAAAATACTCACTAGAAGATTGTCGGATTCCGATCCAAAGTCACAGCTTGGATATTGTTCAAGTCAAAATAATGCCCACCTACTGTTTGTAAAAATGCCCCAATGAAGAAGGCTAAAAACGACGCCGTTTTGGCTTGTCGTGCTCGCCGGAGAAGAAGATCGGCACCGACATTGATGACACCCGATTCAGTCAAGCCAAACCAGGTTGAACCGGTCTAGTCCGATTCCTCCCTCGATAGGAAAAAATTCAAAAACTCAAAAAAATAAAATAAAAAATAAATCAATAAAAAATTAATTAAAGAATTGGGAAATTCTTAAAAAATTATTTAAAAAATCACAAAAATATAAAAAATTAGATTTTCTTAAAAAATTCAAAAAATTACGGAAAATTCAGAAAAATACAAAAATTTCAGAAAGTTCATAAAAATTTTGAAAATTTAGAAAATACAAATAAAAATTTTAAAAAATTTTAGAAAATCAATAAAAAAAATTGGAAAATTGGAAAATTCACAAAAAAATTTCCAGAAAATCATAAAAAAATCATTTCTCAATTTAAAGAAATTTTTTCGAAAAAATCAAAAAAATAAAAAAAGTTCGAAAAATTTGAAAATTCACAGAAAGGTCCAAAATTATCATGGCCAGCCATAAAAGGTGAAATTTAAATTTTTGAAGTGTCCAAATGGCACTTAAAAAAATCAAAAAATTTGAAAATCCACAGAATGATTCAAAATCATTGTGGCCAATCATAAAAAGCAAAATTTGAATATTCCGAATTGCCGAAGTGGCATTTTTTGGAAAATTCCAAATTTAATGATAAAACCCCTAAAAAACCCTAAACCCTAAAAAATGTGTAAATCATGAAATGAACAAGCTATTAGAGCTTCGTTAGGGTTTGAGTGTTCTGCGTGATTTTCATTTTTAGTGGCCAAATTAGGGTTGATATGAACGATTTGCCATTGGATGTGCATTCAATTATCGGGTGCTTAATTGTTTGTTCATGATTAGATTAGTGAATTGACTTAAGGATCCGTGTGATACATTAGACATGCTATATCATTCTTAGGTACCAAGAGGGCATTAATGGTCTCAATTCGGGATTGTTAACATAACCAAGTTCCTTATTTAGAATCCCTGGTTCATAGGATTGCGATACTTCTCCTGTACCTCAATTAAGTTTCTAGTCAACCTACCGTAAATGACTAGTGGCGACTCCAAGTTCAAATTTACATAAAATAAACCTCTCTGTCACGTGAGGTATGATCTGGGAGAGGCCCGTATAGAAAAATACCTTTATTCTAGCACGCGAGAGCGTGGCACAACAACGACAGGGTATCGTACATGGACAGACCTATTCGGATAGAGGACAGAAAAGAACAAGTTTTGTGGATTAAGACGATCCCATTGGTTAAAGTCGTTTGGCAACATCACAATACCGAGGGAGCCACTTGGGAAAGTGAAGAAGTCATGAGACGTCAACACCCCTTTTTGTTTGAGTAGTGTAGGTGATTATAAATTTCGAGAACGAAATTTTTGTAAGGAGTAAGAGTTGTGACATTCGGAAATTGGATTCATTTTCGGGATTTATAAAATGATTATATCCTTGATGCACTTTAATTAAATCTCACTTAGAATTGATCACCCTTGACAAAACTAGCCACTAGGGAATGAAAAACTAAGAATCAAATACGTGGACCTAAGAACTTGATTATGGATTGACACTTCGACCATAAGGATTTACGAGGAGATATTTTGGGCCATTAAAGACCGATCCAAGGATGGCTATAGGACGATTCACAAAAATTATATAATTGGATTGCGGGTGATTCCGCTTGACCATTGTATGAATTTCGAACGATCCCAAGCCTAATTCGAACGATCACGTCAATTGAAACTAATAATTGACCCTCGCAATTACATAACAACTAAGATTGTCATGGCTAGAGTAAACTTAGATGTGACACGATATTGAATCGGCTATGGGTCGATACATGTAACTTTTAAAAGTCACCCGTCAATTTGAGATACACTAAAGTCGTGATCGATTGGTTTTAGTCATGAATTAAAATCCGGAATGGAATGTCGAACTTTTAAGATTTCACGAAAGTTTATTGGACGTCGTCTCATTTAATGTGTACAACTATTAGATCGCTCTTAATTGTCGAAAAAGTGTAGTTTGGACCGGTAAGGAAAAAGACCATTTTACCCTCAAGATATTTGAATGCATTTGAAAGGTTGGAGGGCAATTTGAACATTTATGCTTTCCTTCCTAGGCCGAAAATTTTAGACCAATCTACCCCTCCTCATCTTGCTTATTTATTTTTTATTGCCATTTGTAATTTTGAGAAATTGATGAGAGGAATTTTGTGGACTCTTGGATCTTGGCTTAGGGAAGATGATAGAAAGTGGACCCTTGGATTTGTAAGTGGGGTTTGATATTGGGGTTTTGTTAGTGGGGTTTGATATTGGGGTTTTGCTAGTAAAATTTGATCATCTCTCTCCCTTATTCTCTCTTGCTCACTCTCCCTCCCCCCTTGCCCTCCATTTTTGGCTAAAGCTCCTTCCCCCTCTACCTTGTTGATCTACTCAGCCTTTCTCAACCACCGCCAGCCATTGTGACGTCGCCGTGAAGTCGCCGGAAAACCACCAATGCCTATCACGCCTCGAACCCTACAGCACGCGAGCATCCCTACAACGGTCGATTCGTGTGCGACGCCCCAGGATGCGTCGCCGACCCAACACCCAAATGACAGATTACAAAGCACAACGGAAATAACAAACACCCGAACAATAATTCAGATAACTAAGGATAGCCGTACAACCACCAATAAAAACAACACGCACTTGCATTGCGGGAGAACCTTTGCAATATTCATATACAACCCAAACTTCAAAAATCAAAAAGCGGGTCGAGGCCACATCGACAAAAAGGGGTAAGTGGCCTGGTTCAAAAGCACTACAACTAGCCGGGTTCCTCCCAAAAACGCATCGATACACCTGCCATCCTCAAGGCTGGGGTCTGAAAAATCGATTTTCAATAACCGTGAGAATAAATCTCAGCGAGTAATTCCCTAAACCTAAACGAGGCTAACGTGCACCTCCTGACAAGTACTAAACAAACAGCACACAGTCTAAACTGTATATGACTCAAGCCCTCGGCTCGAATCTAGAACTTACCTGACCCTGCAGGTTAGGCATTCTATAAATAATAACAATCATGCCACAGAATTTAATCACGGCACATACATGCACATCTCTATGTCGCAACGCGTGTTATGCATATGCTCATGCTCGCGCTCATGCTCGCACTCATGCTCATACCTTATCAATGCATTATCGCACACTTGCATGCTAGCACTCTGCCATTTACCAATTTCTCCTCCGACCCACGTTAAACGCATCAGGTCCGACCCGCGTAAAACGCATCAGGTCTATCGCTTCGAGATCGATCTCTAGCCCGCAGGCTCATGACACACACAGCCTGCGTAAAACGTATCAGGCCAGTCATCTTCCGGTAATCCGGGCATCGTCCCGCGTAACACACCTCAGGACGGGTTCACTACCGCACGTAACACGCATCAGGGCTTATTGTGATCACACATTCACAAACCTCAATTTTATCTGAACCCCGAGTAAAACGCATCAGGGCATTTTAGGTGATCACAATGCACATGTCACTCAGGCACACTTGTAAATGCAAATGCCGCGCCAATGCTTGAGATATACACCCATGGCCATATGGTTCACACTTGGGCACTCACAAATTTCACAATGAGCATTCAGTTCAATGAATCACGAATCCAATTAACCAAATCATCCAGCACTAGTCATGGCACAAATTCGACACGTAATTTATGCATATAAATCACCCAGTTAGATCAGTATGAAACTTATGCACTCGAAGCCCGCCAAGCTAATCCATTCCTAGTCCCACTAGACATGCGACATGGCATCATCAAATTAACCACATCCAAGGCTCAATTAGCCAGTCAATTACACAAATCGATCATTCCCGGTAATTGCACAGTTAGACCTCAAATGAATCGGTGCCGCCTAAATTTAATCCTGTCGTGAGCTTATAATTATACCGTAATTTCTAGGCTAATAATTATCGCCAAAATACTCCATTATACTCCCCAATTATCATCCTAATTGGCCACCACAAAATCAAAATACGGCGCGCACTATAATCCACATATTGAACCCGAACAATCCCGAACTCGGGCCGATTTAATCCAAACTGTCCAGCCCATTTATCGTGCCTCTCGGGCTACTAATCCTCCATTAATTCATCATAATAATCCACCAAATCGGCCTCAATCAAAATCCCTAATCACTTTCACAATTTAACCTCCTAAATTACCCTAATTAACCCCTAAACCCGTCTAGAAATGTAAATTAGCCTAATTAGGGTTTACGGTCAAACTCACCGGATGTCCTAAGCTTAAAACGGGCCGGATACGCGATGAGAAGGGATGGCGTTGGCGGTCCCTAGCCGGAACAAAGATGGCAGCGGGCGGGCGGCAAACGGCAAGCCGCCCAAGCGGTGACGATCTAAGCTAATCCACGGCCTAGAGAGGGAGAGAGAGACACAGTCAGAGAGAGAGGGAAGAATGGAATGGCGGGGACGCATGGTCGAGGCGATGGGGCCCGCTACGGAACAAGAAGGCGGCAATGCGGGGTATCGTTTGTTTCCATCCACGGTCAAACCGAGAGAGAGAGAGAGAGAGAGAGAGAGAGAGAGAGAGAGAGAGAGAGAAGGGAGGAGAGGGGCTTGCCGCGATTTGGGGGGAGAGACAGAGCAGGCGACGGAAGACGGAGGCGACAAACCGACGGGGCTAGCCGCATGACGCGAAGGTAATGACCGGGCGGAAAGGGCCGGGCGGCCACGAAGCCATTGCCTGGGTCGTGGGATCACATGACGGCTCGGGTTGGCTGATTTCAAGAACCCGCGCTGGTGGCGCGTCATGGGCGATGAGCCGGGCAAGGCGGCCGGGCTTGCCGGACACGGGGCGGTGAGGCGACACCCAGCTACACTGCTCGCTGGGAGGGGGAGGAAGCGCTGTCGCGGGCGGCCGGTGGGATTCGCTGCGGGCGTGTCGAGCTGGCCGCAGGATGATAAGGCACGTGCGTCAAAGTGAGGCGTGAGGGCGGTCGAGCCTGGGGGTCGGTGAGCTAGGTAGAGGCGGAGCAGTTGGGGCGGAGAGGGAGAAGAAGGAGAAGAAGAAGAAGAAAGGGAAAAAGGAAGAAAAGAGGAGAGAGGAGAGAGGGTGTGTCAGGTGGGGGGGTGTCTGCATGGGCTGAGGGGACGCATGCAGGAGGGAGAAAGCGTGTGGTCAGAGGGGACAAAGAGAGAGAGAAAGAAAGAGAGAGGGAAAGGGGGGAAAGAGAGAGGAGCGCGTGGAGGGACGCCCCAGAGGGGGGGGGAGACGCTGGGTTCGGGGGAGAGAGAGAGAGAGGAAATAAAAGAAAATATTTGAACTTTCAAATATTAAACGCGACCAGGTGGCCCAAATTCAAAACCGAAAATTATCTACCGATCCTAAATAGGCCTCGCGACATAAAAAGGGATAAAGGCCAAATTAATTAAACCAAATTTTAACAGGGGTCTACTAGTCCAAATTGCACCTGGTCAAAAACTCTAACTTTTCCATTATTCTTGAAAATCACGACATCGCCACATTAATGTCGACACCGTCCAATTTATTTAGTCATCCTAAAACTCCCGAAAAATCGATCGCCAAGTTCGGGGTCTAAATAACGATAAAAATTCGATCAAGTGCGATTCTAGCGAAATCTCTAATTTAAAATAATAACCAAGAGCGATCAGTTCGGCCGAGATTTTACTATAAGCACACCGACAAATCACGCGTTTATAAATCCCAAAATGGATCGAAATTGAATGTCACAATGCCGGGCCAGACCGACCGCTACCACCCTCTCTTTTCCTCTCTTTCCTCACCATTTTCGAAACCAACCAGCCACCACCGAAGCCAACATCACCCCTCACTGTGACCATTAGCTTGTGCTCACTTTAGCCGAAGATCACCGTGATCGGAGCTACCGCCGTTCTTCTCGTCCGGTCGACGAAATAGCACTTGCTGGACTTAGCTTTGCTTGGTTGATCTTGCTGGTCTTAAGCTTAGGCTCCTAATAAATACTTCCTAAGCCTTGATTAGGATAATGGGTTATCAACGGCATGTTTAGGGGCTAATTAGGGGTTAATTAGAGTTGTTTTAAGGGCTGGTTGTGCTTGGTTGGGGATTGATTACTATTGAGTTGCTTCTCGGATCTGATTGTTGCTGTACCCTAGTGTTTTGTTATTTTTGTGGTGACTTGTGTGGGCTGAATATGTGGTGGTATTCTCATGAAAGTTTTCTCTAAGATCTTTAAGTATAACATATATTAACTATGGAATTTTTGGAGACCATTTAGGGGCATTTGTAAGTCCATTTTTGAACCGTCTCAAACCTTCCAGATTTACTGTTCACCCGACCGGCTTGTCTTTCTGAATTTTTGTTAAATTTTTCAGACCTCATTTCAATGATTGTCCTTCATGAAAGTTGTTAATGACACGTGTTTCTATAACATATAAAAATTTCAAAACTTTCCAAGGATATTTGGGTACTGATTGAATGGATTTTGAAGGCCGGGCAGTCTGTCCTAGCGGGTTGATTTTGATCTAACTTTGAGGGACAAAACGAGGTTTTTCCAGTTGGAACTGGGTTTTGTATTCTTCATGAAAAATATTCATTAAGGTGTTTCCAATGACATATCCACAATTTATAATTTTTGGAGTTTAATTACTATTTATTTCGAAAGGGTTTTGATTACTGTATAATTGGCTATTTTTAACCAGATTCTGTGCAAATTAATTTCTCATTCTCAGGAGCTTTTCAATGTTGTTGCACATGAGGGACGTGGCTGGATGTGAATTAAATATGGTTTGAGTGGCAATTGGCTAATAAAAAAGATGAGAATTGGTTGAGTGATTGAACGCCCGTATGGTCACATAATACCTTAAGGCATGTTACGCGGGGTTATAACCCATCTTGATGTATTTTACGAGAGATGATGCTCAATTTGTTGGATGCCCAGTGGGGCCGGATGCCAATCACTGTAGAGGCTGAATTGATGCTCTTCATGGAATACCGTCTTGATGTATGTGATGTGGGACGATGCCTGGTTATGTCGAAAGCCCGATAACTTGATGCGTTTTACGCAGGTTCGAGGGAGCTCGACAACCTAATGCATTTTTACGCTAGTTTGGCTGTTAATAATTTGAACTTCGTGAGCATGATCCGCTTTATGGAATGTCATGTTTGAGATAATATTGGGCATGTCTGGATTATTAAGTATATTATGCATGTGCTTGTCTCGATTCGGGCTGTTATGTTTGGATGAATGGTTGCCATGTTGTGGCAGTTTGCTAACGTGCAGGGCGTGTGCATATGCCAAGGTGAGGTAAGGACGCTTGTTGTAACAGTCTGAATTTTCGATCCTTTTCCCGGATTTAAGAAATGAAATTGATTAATGCACTATAGTGAGATCTCACCCGGAACCCGCAAGCATTCTCGGGATGCTAACCTTAGGGGTAAGGCCAAGACAGGATTGAGTTCGCACAACCAAAGAACTTGACCTTGGTTCGATCTTGACCATATGGATTGACGAGGAAATGTTTTGAGCCAACCGAGACCGGTCTATTTGATTGATCGTGTCCAAAGGGCACTAGTGATGACCCCGCAATTATATGACAATCGAGGTCTCCTTGGTTCGAGCAAACTTAAACGTGATTTGACTTAGTGTCGGTCACGGGTCGAGAGCGTGTAATCCTAATGAGCCACCCGTTAGCCAGAGATAAGCTAAAGTCGCGATTAGTCAATTTTAGTCATTTCTTGGAATTCGGGCCTGGGAATCGAGAATTTTGAAAGTGACAATTTTGGGCGACCGATGACGTTTTATTTGGCCAACCTTGGGGCCACCATTTCTGCAAAAAAATAGATTTTGGTCCGGGGCCGAAAAATTACGGTTTTGCCCTGTGGGTACGGGTCGGATTCAAGGCCGCTTGAGGTTATTTTTCGCGGCCAAGGTCATTTTGGGGTGGCCACGCACATTTAGAGTGGTTTTGGACAAAAACGGGAATTTCGACAAAAATTGAAAAAATAATATTATTTTATTCCCGGAACTTCGCAGTCGATTTTCGAGGACTTAGAAAGTGAATTTCGCGATTCCGACGCCATATTATGTTGGCCACGCATATATGGAACGCGTATGTGCGAAAATTGGAATTTCGCCCCGGGACCGGAAAATTACCATTTTGCCCTGGACCTGTACTGGGAATTCCGAATTTTGAAAAATTTTGGGATATTTTTGGGATGAATCAGGTCTGAAAAATCAGCTCAATTATTGGGCTTTGGACATTTTTGCCCTTCAATTATTGGATAGACACAAATAAGGGCCGTCGGATCAAGGGCATAATGGGAAATCGCGTAGGATCGCGACACGTGTCCCCACCAGCCACTATTTCTGACCAGCTCTCTCTCTCTCTCTCCTCTCATTCTGATCAGATCACTCTCTCTCTCCTCTCCCACGTTCTCTCCCTCTCCCTCTTTCTCATTCTCTTCATATTTGTTCCCCATCATCACCATGGCTGCTGCTGCTGCTGTTTTGTTCCAGCCACCGATCCAGCCTGCTTTTTCTCGACTCTCTTAGGTAAGTGACCTCCCCAAATGTCGCCTAAGACCTTGGGTATTGTTAGGGCTCGTTTAGGGCTCGGTTTAGGGTGAATTTCGTGGCTGGATGTGCTCGGTGGTGCATGTTGGTTGATTCCCGGTTAGGTTGCTGCTGCGTCGCTGGTTTTTGTTATTTTTACTGTGACTTGTGTGATCCGAATTTGAGAAAGTTATCTTCTTGAAAGTTGTTCCTAACATCTTGAAGTATAACATATTTTAATTTGGGAATTTTTGAAAATCATTTGATGCCATTCGGAAGTCCATCTTTGGACCGAAATAAAACTGCCCGATTTACTGTTCACCCGACCTTCGGGTCTGTTCGAATTTTTATAAATTTTTCCAGACCTATTTTCAAAATACTTCCTTCATGAAAGTTGTTGGGGACACTCGTGGCTATAATATATAAAAATTTCAAATCTTTTCAAGGTGATTTGGGTGTTGAAATAAATGTATTTTGAGGAAAAAACGATCTGTTTGAGCGAACTGATTTTGGTCTGATTTCAAGGGACAAAATGGCATGGTTACAGATTGAACCGGATTTCGTGTTCTTCATAAGAAATGTTGATCAAGATGTTTTTTATGACATATCCAAAATTTAGAATTTTTAGAGTTCGTTTACTATTTATTTTGTTTGGATTTCGGTCACTGTGTAAACTGCCCAGTTTAGCCCGATTTTACATATTCTCGATTTTTCTCTCTCGAAAATTATTCGGTGTTATCGTGGCATTTTGATGGGTAGTTTGCTGCTTGAATGAGCTCATATGTGTGATTGTGTGGCTGTGAGGTGTGGTAGTATGATTTTGTAATGAGCACGTGTCCTGAAAATTGCTGTGGGCTGATTATGCGTGACTGTGTGTACTATGTGAGTAGCTGTAAATTGTGGTGGGGTGTCTTGTGTATGTGGCCGTGTAGTGTGGTGGTGTGGTAGTGTGATTGTGCATTGGGTTCGCGTGCTAAGCATGGGTGTTCGTGGTGGTGTTTGCGTGACGAGGTTGTGTAAATGGAAAATGTGTGTGAAGTGTATGTATGTTTGTGTTGTGACGTGATACGTGTGGAGAGTGTGGAACAAGGTTCGTGTGTGTAGGATTGGTTGGAGAGGATCCGCCCTGAGGCGTAAACATTTACGCGGGACGATGCCGCCCCGACGAGGTGACGGCGCCCGCCCCGACGAGGTGTCGATGCTCGACGCGGGTTAGGAAGACCGCTGGCCTGATGCGCTTTTACGCGGGCGCGTAGAAGGAAAGTGTGTGTAGGATTCCGCCCTGAGGCGGTACGCTTACGCTGGACGATGCCGCCCCGACAAGGTGACGATGCCCGCCCGACGGGTGATGATGCCCCGACGAGGTCAAGACCGTTGGCCTGATGCGCTTTTTACGCAGCGCACTAGTGGTGGACAAGTTGAGAATGAGCGGAATTGGCTTGAGGTGCTAAGTTTGAGAAAGTGATGTGTGGTGTGAGTTGGTGTGCGAGTGTGTTTGTATCGCGTGGTGTGGTGCTCGATTATGGGGTAAAACCGCTAGGCATGGTATGGGACGTGCCCAAGTGGGTTTTGCTCTATAATCGGGCACACGCAACGGGCTGTGATGTATTTATGTGGCATCTTGGCTGTGGTTGACTACTTGTCTGAGGGGACGTGTATGTTGGATTCCGTAGGGTCGTGTGTGGTTGTTATCTTAATTGATGGTCGTGTGTTACGCGTGTTTTCGTCTGGGCGATAACGTGAGTGCCTCGTGGGGTTTGGGATTGTACACTTATTGAGATTCGTCTCACGGTTGTATAACCGCCACTTTCAGACCCCAGCTTTAGACCGGAAGTCCGCCTCCTCTTTTTGAAGTTCGAGGAACCGCTTTTGGTGCGGCGGGAACTGCAGTGAGTGTCCGGAGGCTCAAGTCCCAAGAATCAGGAACAGATTGGAGAAAGGCGACCCTTAGGTTTTTTTCCTAGGGCATTTTAGGGGTTGTATAACTTGGGATATCCGATAGGGAAGTTAAGTTAACCAAACCCTGATCTTGTGTTATGACGGTGATTCCGGATGTTGGTTTGCTGTACATGTATAATATGATGTTTGTATATTTGGTATTGTATGAATATGTGGTTATTGGATGGTTCGCTGTGCTACCCCGTTGTCGCCATTATTTGTCCGGGTTTTGTTATTCGCCGCATGTGGCTCGATGTTTGGGTTGGGTCGGTGGCGTTCCGGGACGTCGACAAATTCGGCTGGAGTAGGGGATGTCGCGAGCTCGATAGGGGTTCGGGCGTGACACTTGTTATTGTTGTGGCACGTTGAGTGATAGAATTGCATGCTCTGAACTATCTTGCTATACGCGTTAGCCTAAGCGAGGCTTAGGTAGTGACTTATTGAGATTTACTCTCACTGTTGTATCCTTACATTTTAGATCCCTGAGCCTTATGATGATATGGAAGATCTAAGGACGCTGCCAGGGTACCACGATGATTGATTGCAGGTCAAGTCCCCCGTCTTCTAATAAGCCCTATTTTGTTTAGAGGAGTTAGGCCGATTGACCACCCGACCCTTTTGGAAGTGTGTGGTTCGTAGTGAAGGCTTCTACGTCCCACGGTCTAAAACCCCGAATCGCTTTTAGGGTACCTTTAGGAGGTATTAAGAGTGAAATCGCATGTGAATGCATGTAGTAATCCATTTTTCAATATCTCTCATCTTGATTTGTAAGAAGTGCATCGACCGACATTAGCAGCAATGGGTAAGCTCTTCTTATCTAATCAAGGCGGGGACCTTGAACCTTTAGAATCCTACCCTTAGGCTTCTCACCTCACATGTCCTCATGCGATGTGTCAATATGTTTGCCATTTCGTTGCGGTAAGGTCGATTGTATCATTCCAATATTTTTATCGCAATTTCAATTACGTCATTTCAATTCCACGATATATTTCTTTCTATAATGCATGGTGGTTAATCTTGATGCCTTAAATTAGGGTTAGTCAAAATGGATATGTCGAAGATTCGAGTCATCCCCGTACCTAAAGCTCTCGTGGCCATGTGGGAAAGTCTCAAGGCAAAACACAAGGATTACGTGGAAAAGACGATCGGATATCTTCCCACTCTTTTATACATCAAGCCTCGTGTCGCCATGGTCAAAGTATTGTCACATTTTTTGAACTCAAAGACATCCACTTTTATGTTTGGTCGAAATGAATTGATCCCTACAATTGATGAGTATGATATTGCCATTGGAAATAATAGTCCTTTTGGTCTAATTAGTCCTCCAATAGGTGTCAATCCTATTCCCCTTTTGAGTCAATATTTAGGAATATATATTTCTCAAATCAAAGGTGTCATCAAAGGAAATTATCATGCTCTTCCTTTCACATTTTTAGAGCGTCATTTTCTGGGTTTACCAAAGAAAGCCAGAACTCAAATTCCTCACGTTTTTCTCTTAGTATTCTTTGGTTTTGTGGTCTTTCCATACACCAAAAAGACTATGGATCCTTTGGTAGTTCACAGTGTTAATCAAGTGTGTATGTTCAAAAGATTCTCTAATATGATCTTAGGTGAAACCTTTGTGTCACTCAATAGGTTCAAACAAGAAAAAAATGGTACTTTTAGAGCCCTAACAGATTTACTCCAAATTTGATTGGTCTCTCACCTCAAAGACTTCGGTTTGACTTTGAAAATCATAGATGTGTCCAAAGATTGTCATTCTATCTCGCTTTTCCGAGAAAAGGAAGAAATCTTTCATTATTGGTCATTATCAACTTGGTTCAACTTTTTTAAGAACTTTATTCCAAGCTAAATCCAATGGCATGTTCGTTGGCTTGGAAATCCTAAGGTACGCCTTAATAATGGATCTGACAACCTGATCTCACTTTTGGGTCTCACGGGGTCTACGTTATATTACCCTTTTAGGGTGATCTGTCAATATCGCGCGTTTCAAAAGATTCCGCCATCCCTCAAATTGGGGTTATATCATTGTGACTATTGCAAAGATGTCGTCTAAAAGAGCCAAATGGAGGATTTGAAGAAAATGATCGAGTCCATTATTAATATATGGTAAAAATACCACCCGGAGCCGAATCTCGTTACCGATGAGTCGGAGTTGGAGGGTGAGATGAAGATACACCATGCATTATCGGAGTATATACATCGTCGCCTCGAGCCTGAGCTTAAAGTGGATCTTTCTAATGTTCCCAAAAAGCCAACTCAACAATAAGCCATAGCCGCACGAGCTCTTAGGGAAAAAGGATGAAGTTTTAGCCGAGGTTGAACGTTTGACCCAAGAAAACAAATGAATTTTTGTCTTGTGCCTAAAGAAAATCCATTAGGAGTTTCTTTATATTCCATTGGAAAATCTTCTTTCATGTAATCATCATTTTATAGATTTGATGTATAGGTTTTCCTTTTTACTCATTTTTAGTAATGATGTAATAGGATTTTCCTTTTGTTTCTAGATTGATATATAGGGATTGTATTTCACAAATTTTGTTGTAAATAGTGAAATTTCCCTTGTATGCACTTTCTTTCTTTGAGATTCCAATGGAATATAGAAGAGGCATCTTGATTAATCATCGCATGTTACCCCTTCGATTGTATGATTTCTTGTGAAGAAATATTGATAAGAGATACCACCCACCTGGGTGGCGCTGCTGGAGCGCACACTCTTCCTCTCGCAAAAGGTTGAGCGTTCGAATCCCGGGCGCCGCAGGGTGACTTAACCGGTGGCACGTATGTGGTGGCTAGCACGTGTCGCCCCCAAGGTTTACTCCCCGGCTATCGGCCGTGCGGGGGTTCCCTGGGTTACCAAAAAAAAAATATATATATATTGATAAGAGATTGTTCACATGATATTGTGATAATGAGAATATGTCTTATCCCTATTTCATCCCAAAGAAAAATAAAATTGAAGGGTTGTGTATTTTCGTCTCAATTCATCTTCCAAGTATTAACTTGATTTCTATTTTTTACACAAGGTAGTAAACAACGGAACGAGGAAGATCACGTGTGAGGACCCATTCTCAAGCAAGGATGGATCAAGAAGATGTAAATACTTGACTCACTAATGTCGAGAATCAACTCGCCCAAATAGTCACCATGTTGGTGGAAATGAAAGCCGATGCTACTCAAGAGGTGCCACCCATTTCTACCGTATCAATGGAACCACAAGTCAATGAGCATACCGATAAAGGAATAGCAAGTGACGTTCCTGTGGTCACCCTTGTTGTGATCGATCTTGAGACCATTCCAAAGGAGAATATTGTGGCTTCCAAAGATGATGAAAGTGCAAGATGGTTGGCAAAAATTGAAGAACGCTTATGCATGTTGCAAGGTTACTGAATGCAAGGCGTGAACAAGTTGTCTCTGTACACCAAGGTGAAAAATGGAAAAGATTCAAACAATAGACAATGGAAATCAAACAAGGAAGAGCATTGAACATGCCGGAATCTTTGAATGTAAAAACATCCAACTGGGGCAAATAGCTTTAGTACAATCAACTAAGTTGTCGACAATCAAGAAAGCTCAAAGAGTCATTTACATGGATTCAAACGAAGGGTAAAACTATATCGGTTTTGTTGACTCAATTTCCTTTCTCTTGATAGGAAGACATCGATCAATGGAAGGAAAATACAAGAGTAAAGTTATATTTTTCCAAGTTGTCATCTTGCAAAGGATATTCATTGACATGATTTCCTTTGTATTCCTATAGGATTAACTATCCAATGCGGAACAAGTAAGTATCCTTTTTCTCAAAGATCTTTCAAGAAAAATCTTTCGAATAATTTTCAAAAATGAACTTTCAAAGCCATTCCATTCAAAACCTCTTGGATAAAAAATATGGTTTCATGATCAAAGCAAATTTGAAACCATTGTCTTCAAATGCTTTGAATGACATTTAGACATGGCCATGGACCAGTTTCAGCCTGAGTTAAACTCGGGATCGGCCCATTGATTAGGCTCGCAATTCGGAACCAAAACCGGCCCGTGGCCTATAGGCCCAGTTCTGGTTCCAAAAAAAAAACTGCAACAGGGCCTGTAGATGAAAAAAAACCTACAGTTGGGCCTGTTGCCTGCAGACGTGCAAGACTTGCTGCTTTTTTTTCTGGTCAGTTTCGAACTGGGTCAGAACCGGAACCAACTCAAAACTGCCAGTTCTGTTTCATACATGGCCACAAACCGGAACCGGCCGGTTTTAAACCGTGGCCATGTCTAATAACATCTGCTCATTATGAAGCAATCAACTCCTAGATGAGGAATCTTAGGCACTTTTAAGTTCTTTGTGTGGAACTTAGGCAGTCATCAAGTCCTAGACGAGAAATCTTAAGCACCTTTAAGTACTTTGTGTGGAACTTAGGCAATCACTGAGTCCTAGACAAGGAATCTTAGGCATTCATTAAGTCCTTTGTGTAGAACTTAGGCATTCACCAAGTCCTAGATGAGGAATCTTAGGCACCTTTAAGTCCTAGATGAGGAATCTTAGGCATCATTTAGTCCTTTGTGCGAAACTTAGGCATCCTTAACTCCTTTGTGTGGAACTTAGGCATTCACCAAGTCCTAGATGAGGAATCTTAGGCACCTTTAAGTCCTTTGTGTGAAATTTAGGCATTCATTAAGTCCTTTGTGTGGAACTTAGGCATTCACCAAGTCCTAGATGAGGAATCTTAGGCACCTTCAAGTCCTAGATGAGGAACTTAGGCATCATTAAGTCCTTTGTGAGAAACTTAGGCATCCATTAAGTCCTTTGTGTGGAACTTAGGCATTTATCAAGTCCTAGATGAGGAATCTTAGACGTCATTAAGTCCTTTGTGCGAAACTTAGGCATTTTTAAGTCCTTTGTGTGGAACTTAAGCATTCACCAAGTTCTAGATGAGTAATCTTAGGCACCTTTAAGTCCTTTGTGTGAAATTTAGGCATTCATTAAGTCCTTTGTATGGAACTTAGGCATTTACTAAGTCCTAGATGAGGAATCTTAGGCATCATTAAGTCCTTTGTGAGAAACTTAGGCATTCATTAAGTCCTTTGCATGGAATTTAGACATTTATCAAGTCTTAGATGAGGAATCTTAGGCACCTTTAAGTCCTTTGTGTGGAACTTAGGCTTTCACCAACTCCTAGATGAGGAATCTGAAGCAACATTAAGTCCTTTGTGCGAAACTTAGGCATTCTTAAGTCCTTTGTGTGGAACTTAAGCATTTACCAAGTCCTAGATGAGGAATCTTAGGCACCCTTAAGTCCTTTGTGTGAAACCTAGGCATTCACTAAGTCCTTTGTGCAAAACTTAGGCATTCTTAAGTCCTTTGTGTGGAACTTAGGCATTCACTAAGTTTTGGATGAAAAATCTTAGGCACCTTTAAGCCCTTTGTGTGGAACTTAGGCATTCATCAAATCCTAGATGAGGAATCATAGGCATTCTTTAAGCCCTTTGTGTGGAACTTAGGCATTCATCAAATCCTAGATAAGGAATCTTAGACATATTGTTTTGAACTAAAAAATTTTCTGAGTTCAACTTTCAAATAATCATAAGAGAAATTTGAAATTATTTTTTTTTCAAGAGATCTCAAATGACATTCTCTACTGTGATTGTTCATTCATACGTTGGTAAGTACATCATACATCAAAGATCCTCACAAAGGATAATTTCAGTAAATAATTTTTTATAAAACAAAAGGGAATGTTAGTCATGCCTAGTTGAAGCACTTAAGAAGACAAAAGGCAAGCCTAATCCAAACACATCCCAATACACTTTTGAGAGTTGAGCGAAAAAATTGAACCTTTGTTTTAGGACATAGGATTTATTCGTATTGAATACATGGATTGAAGTGATAAAAGGCATTTCATTTATTTATCCTAAACACTTATGATATCACTTTAAAGCCATTTTGAGCCAACTAAGGAGAAATTTGTAAAATACCCCTGTCAAAAACCACCTCACGTTGGGGCAAGTTAGGAGGTTATGGTTGAACATTTTTGGAGCAAATAGATCAATAAAGATTTTATTACTTTCACCTATATCAACCTTCTTGTGATAACTTCAGGTAGATCTTTATGAAAGCTTGAAGCATCCCAAAGTGAAGAAGAGCATTCTTTTCCTCTACCCAAACACAATTATCCTTTGATTAGCCAAATTGAGCCTTTAGCCATTTCAAACCTCAAGTGGTGATTATCTCCCTGCATTGGCGCAATGTATATAATTTACCAAAAAAATTTTAAAAAAAAATTGGTGAATATGTGTAGGGTGTCTCAAGAGTTCTAAGAGCTCAAAAGATAAATACTAAGGGACATGAAAAAGCAACGTGCTTGATAAAAGCAATGCCAATGCCCATGAAAAGAAAATGCATCAAAAGCAAAAGCAAAAAGCAACATGCTAATGATGAAAACAAAGTTCCGATTGTAAAAGATGCTTAGAAAAGAGCAAAGCTCTTGTTGCAGAAAAAGGATTAGAAATTGGGCTCTCCACACAGATTAGATTTCAAGAGTCAAATCATAATGATTTGGTAATGATGCTAAGATAATCACCATCTTCTTTTCAAATCCCTTTCCAAAAAATTTAAACCTTTTTTAGCCTAACCCAAACCGACGTTACAACCCTCTCCGAAGTCTCTTCTAATTGGGATGGTTTGAGTTGACATAAAGATTTTACAAAGAAGCTACCGCTTGAAGGAGTAGAAGCAATTCTAGTCTTATCTTCAATGTTCTTGACTTGTAGAACTGATGAAGATATTATTTGACATTCTTTTTTTGGCCTCAAAGTGACCATTCTTTGTATAAGCCCATGACCAAGCCTACATTACGGTCTTTCAAAAGACCTTTTTGATTGATCAAATTGTATTTACTGCGAATATTTCCAAAAGCCTTTGGCATAGGTTATGTGAGGTATCCCCAGTGATCAAAATTGGAATCCCACATTAATTAATAGGAGCAAAGGCCTTCATGAAAGCCATTGCGAGAATACCTTTTTGATTAAGGTATTTCAACTTGGCATTTTTTACAAACCCTTTTGAAGATATCAAAATCATATTATTCAAACCTTCCTTTAAAGGAATTTTGACAAGTTGATGGCATTTACTAAGAGTTTGATTGACAATTCTTTGAATGATGTTCAAAGTCTTCATTTGATTAAATTTCTTGGTTGGTTACAACCTTGAATGATTCCCTTGCAATAGTTTTTCCAAGTGAATGCAGGCTAGTAGCTTCGGATCTTCAATACCCAAGTAATTGCAGCTTGTAGTCCTTCTCAAATCAAAATTCCCCAAGTGGAGTGAATTTTCATTATCCTCTTCCTTTTCCAAATCGACATGAAGTGCAAGCGCACTCATGACCATCCTTTCAATTAGGCATGGTGAGCTTTTGTGCCTGTGACCTCCTTTTCTTCTTCAAATTGGCATGATGTGCTATCGCACTCATAAATAGACATGGTGAATGTTAGTAACCATGACCAATTCATCTCTTTTTAGTCGATATCCATTGTTGAATGGTGAGACTCTCCTTTCTTAATCAATACCCATTGTTGAATAGTGAGACTTTCCCCTTCTAGTCGAAACCCGTTGTTACACGGTAAGACTTCCCACCTTTGGTCAAAACCTACCATTAGAAATTATCCCCCTTTCTTTGCTTTTGCATCTTTCCTTCCCGTTTACACAGCATGGTCAAGAGAGGGATGAAAACATCAACAGTGAGATCACTACCAAGGCTCAAGGTAAGCTTCAAAGGTACATCCTCTAATCAAATGTCGTTCATTTATGTTATCTCTAGTGGAGTTGACTAAAAATTGTAGGTATCGTTTAGTCTTTAAGAGGAACATTTTTGAACTCCCTCTCAAAAAGAGGCAATTGTTGACACTTGATTTTTAGCTGACGCGTCATAAAGGTAAAAACTTAAGATTAGGGATTTTGATCGTGACAGAATCCAATCCTCAACCAAAAAGAATCATTTAACATTTGAATTAGCATTAGCGATTCATTTTCTAGCTTTTTGCATTTCAATTTCAAAATATTAAAGAATTGATTTTTGAATTGACTTTTTAGCCGCACTTTGACGAAAAGTCAACTCAAAGTCAAATTTTGGTTTTTGCATTAAAAAAACATGAATCAACATCCTTTGTGTACGGCTGTCTCATCTCCGTGTTTGAAATTTGATTGCTTTTTCCCATTTGCTTGCCTCAAAATGACGTTGGACGTGATCACTAATGCGTCATTGGCTCCTGCATCCGAAGCCCTTTCTCAAATGGAGTTCATTGTTGAAGTTGTAGTTGCTTCCAATGATGTTGTCGTTGAGAAGGAAAGTTTTAAGGTTCTTTCTACTTACTTGGAAAGGATTGTCCCAGTAATTAAAGAATTGAGTCGGAAAGAAATCAGTAATTCTCGAAGCTTGCACGCTGCTATCGAGATTCTTGATAGAGAAATCAGCAATGCCAAGCGACTTACGAGGGAGTGCAGCAAAAGGAGCAAAGTGTATCTTCTAATGAACTGCCGCAAAATTGTGAAAAGCTTGGAGAACAGCATAAGAGAGATCAGTAGAGGATTAAGCCTCCTCCCGTTGGCATCCATGGATCTCTCTTCTAATATAAGTGAGGACATCAAGATTCTATGTGACAACATGGAGAAGGCGGAGCTTCGGGCTGCTTCAGCTGAGGAAGAGATTCTAGAGAAAATTGAATCTGGAATACAGGATAGGACCGTCGACAGATCCTACGCAAATAATTTGCTGGTTCGTATTGCGGAGGTGGTTGGTGTATCTACTGAGAAGACGTCCCTGAGGAGAGAATTTGATGAGTTCAAGAGTGAGATTGAAAATGCCCAGCTGCGGAAGGATCAGGCAGAAGCGATACAGATGGAGCAGATAATTTCTTTGTTAGAAAGGGCAGATGCTGCTTCATCTCCTAAGGAGAGGGAGATAAAATACTTCACCAAGCGGAAGTCTTTGGGAACTCAACCACTGGAACCTCTCCAGTCATTTTACTGCTCAATCACTCGAGATGTCATGGCGGACCCTGTGGAGACATCATCTGGACATACTTTTGAGCGAAGTGCGATAGAAAAATGGTTTGCAGAAGGGAATAACATGTGTCCTCTCACAATGACTCCTTTAGATGCATCAATTTTACAGCCAAATAAAACTCTGTGACAATCTATCGAAGAATGGAAGGACAGAAACAACATGATTACGATTGCTTCCATAAAAAAGAAGCTTGAGTCAGATGATGAAGAAGTGTTTTGTTGCCTGGAGCAGCTACAGGATCTCTGTGAACAAAGAGATGTGCATCGAGAGTGGGTAATAATGGAGGACTACATACCCATATTGATCGAACTTCTGTGTTCAAGAGGTCGAGAAATTTGAGAAATTAAAAGTTGTGTTCTTGTTATCCTCTGCTTAGTGGCAAGGGATACTGATCATGCTAAGGTACGTAAGTCATGTTTTTCTGTATATGGTTAATTGCATGAAGGTGGGAGAAGAAGAGTTCCTCTTTCTAGTGCTTTAAAGTCTAGAACACACGTGGGTGCTTACAGGCTGTTGCAATGGCATTGTTCCGATTCCCAGCAACATACTACTGCTGCACTTCGGTTTCTCGCATTTATGAAGCTAGATATGCTGTTTGTATACAAAAGTTACTGTCCTTGCTGTTCAATTTCATCAATTTTTAATTAATTCTATAAATGGAAAAATTAAAATTTGATTTTGTTGCCAATGAACCAACTAATTGCTCACTACAAATAAGAAACTAAATGATACTTAAAGCTCCACTTGTATCCTAGTTTGGTCTATATTAGCTAGATTTTTGTGTCCTCCAAGAGAAGACAGTTTGCCACCCTCCTCATTTATAAGAGTTACCTCCAAGCCAAACATGAGACAGTAATCTTATGGTGGTTTAGTTACTGCAAATTTTCCTTTATATGTTATAGCAAGGGGAGCACCTCTGCTGCAGAAACTGTTGCAGAGAATTAGCAGTCAGCATATGTAAATGAACGAGTTAGGTGATTAATTTCTAGCTACAGCTAATGCTAACATCAATCATATTTGCATATGATGGTTTACGATATAGAAAAGAATTGCGAGTGCCGGCAACGCAATTGAAGTCATTGTTGGTTCTCTTGGACGCCGTGAGATGAAGTTAGCTGTAAGATTATTGCTAGAATTATCGAAAGATAGTTCTATAAGAGATCGCCTGGGGAAGGTTCAAGGATGCATACTTTTTTTGGTGACCATGTCAAGGGGTGATGATATTCAAGCTGCAAAAGATGAAGAAGAGCTACTGGACAATCTGTCCTTTTCAGATCAGAATGTTGTGCAGATGGCAAAGGCAAATTACTTCAAGTATTTACTGCAGCATCTTTCTTCCGGTGATTTCATCAATTCTGACTGCGCAAATTAAGGTCTTTATGTTAGCATAAGTGATTCTGGGCCCTCTACAAGTCTAAAATATCACTAAAGAAGCAGTTAGCTGTTCTTTTTCATTCCTGGTTAACACAACATCATTTATCTGAACTTGGTTGTATGAAACTAGGATGAGTTTATTTGTAGGCAAAAAAATCCTGATCTTGCATATGAATGGACATTTATTTCAGTGAGCCTGATAGGGGCTTCTGAAGCGGGAATCCTTTTTCTGTAGATTTTGTTCTTTTATCTCATTCAAAAGTTCCGACCCCTCTTCTTAGTACAACAAGGCGGAATTTGTTTCAGTTGAATCTAATTCAAACAGTTCACCTGGCATCACTGCTGGTGTTGTCTTTGAGGGTTATACTTACAGTCTAATCCATTCCAGTGATCTTGGGAGTATATTTTATTGTGGGTTATGAAAATCATTTATGGTGGAAGGTTGCACTACAAGAATAAAGTGTGTAATTGCTAATTGAAAACAACTTAGGGAACATACAATTGTTTTTATTGATGTGCATCAACACTCTGGAAGCAAGTCAACACTGCTCATTTAATTTTTTTTTAATCAAATGTGTAAATCGGGTTTGATTGAGCAGTACTGCAAGGTTAATTTGGTAACACAGCTTATGATAGAATGTAAATGCAGGACCGGAGGATGTCAAAATGACCATTGCAACAGCTTTGGCAGAAATGGAGTTGACCGACCACAACAAGGCATCCCTTTATGAGGGTGGAGTGTTGGATCCCCTCCTTCACTTGATTGAACATGTTGACATTCAGGTGAAAGAAGTGGCTATCAAGGCTCTCTACACCCTTTCGACTTTACCAAAAAATGGGCTCCAGATGATAGTAGATGGAGCAGTCGGCCCCTTACTTGATGTTCTCTTTAATCACAGCTCATCATCCTTGAGGTTGCGTGAAACTTTGGCTGCCACAATCATGCAACTTGCTATATCAACCTTGTCTCAAGAGGCAGATCAGACACAGAGCTTGTTGTTGGAATCGGAAGATATTTTCAAGCTCTTTTCATTGACTATATTCTCTGGCCCGAACGTACAAGAGTGCATTCTTCGAACTTTTCATGCCCTGTGTCAATCCCCTTGTGGTACTAATGTCAGGACCAGATTGAGGCAGGTAACATCCTCTGATCTTTGCGATCTCATTCTTCTGTTCCTTTGCAGCAATAACAAGCATAACTGCCTTGTTTGCAGTGAGGTACTTTCATTATGAGTTTCACATATCTTGAGGTCAGTCGTTTTGGATGGTGAGGTTTGCTTAAGTAAGGTGTATCATGTTAAATATGCAATTATCAACAATTCAAAAGACAGTCTTTCCAAAATTTGGCTTTAGGTTGTATTGGTTTAATGAAAAGTAATTCTACATTGAAAGGAAAAAGGTCAAAATCTTCTGTAAAGGCTTTTGCATGGTTGCAACTTGCAAAATTTATGACCTACCTAGTAATTTGTGACAAGAAAGAACTGATATAGTTCAATGTCTAGATACTAATGCTCCCACCTTTGGAGGAACTCCATGGTCGATATTTACCTAGCAAATCATGCGTTTTTTATGCTGATCCAACAGTGGAGAAACTGTCGCATGCAAACTTTGTTATCTGAGTGATACTTATGTTTTTCTATCTTAAGTCAAAATTACACGATATTTAATGTTGGTCTCACTCTTGCTGCATTTTCTCTCTACATCTACTTGTAATACTGGTGATCTACTCCACATGCAGTGCTCTGTTTTTCAAGCATTGGTTCAGCTATGTGAGCTTGATAGGCTAAACGTCTGAGCAAATGCTGTAAAGCTTCTCTATTTTTTGGTTGATGAAAGTGATGAGGCAATCATCACAGAGCATGTGGGAGAAAGGTGTGTCGAGACGTTGCTTAAGATCATCAGAACTTCCAATGATGATGAGGAGGTTGCTTCTGCAGTTGGGATAATCGCCAAGCTACCACAGGAGCCTCAATTCACTGAATTGCTTCAGGATAAAGGAGCTTTCCCCTCTATTCTCAACTTACTGCAGATCTCTAGGCAGAACAATTCTCAAAAGAGTAAATTAGTGGAAAACGCTGTCAGAGCTATTTGTCGTTTCACTGTACCTACTAACCAGGAAATGCAAAAGAGGGCAGCTAAAGAGGGGCTTATTCCATTGCTGGTGCAGTTGTTAAAATTTGGAACTAGTTTGACGAAAAGGCGTGCCTCCTTGTGTCTTGCTCAGTTCTCGGGCAGCTCATCTCAATTGAGCAGGGCAATACCGAAACGTAGAGGATTCTTGTGCTTCTCAGCTCCTATGGAATCTGGTTGCTCAATTCATGGAGGAATCTGTTCAGTGGAATCATCATTTTGCCTCATCGAAGCTAATGCTGTGGAACCTCTTGTGGGGGTCCTCGATGAGGCAGATCTCGCAGCCTGTGAGGCTTCTTTAGATGCATTATTGACATTAATTGAGGGCCAAAAACTGCAAAGTGGCAGTAAGGTTCTTGTGGAAGCAAATGTGATTCCTCCAATGATAAAGTTTCTTGTTTCTTCTTCCTCTAGTTTGCAGGAGAAATCATTAGAGGCGTTGGAAAGGATTTTCCGGTTGCCAGAACTCAAACTGAGGTATGGACCATTGGCACAAATGCCCCTAGTTGACTTGACACAGCGTGGAAGCAGCAGAATGAAATCTTTAGCTGCCAAAATACTTGCTCACTTAAACGTGCTTCCTGATCAGTCTTCTTATTTTTAAATGACTTGAGTCTCGGCTGTTTCAAGTGCATGGCTGCTTTCACGAGCCATCAAATTGATGACTGAGAGTGGACGTAATCCTTTTTTTTTGTGAAGTCTAAGATGACCGGCAGCATAATCTTGAATGTTTTGCTCAAGAGGATGTATATATGGTCATGAATTTCAGCGATTATTGTGATCTTCAAGAAGCACTGCCATTTGGATGTGAAGTCCTAGGTGCGATTGGAGCTCTCAGTATTCAATCTGTTTGAAGTTGCAAAGTGTTACTGGCTGAAGTGGAACTGCTGTCCTAAACCCTGTACCAATTATCTTGAGACTAGTTAGATTGTAAGGAAACAAAACCAGCGAATCACTAATTGGTAAGTTAGCCAGAAATCAGTCAGACATATAGAATAGATTAATTCTTTGTTGTATAGAATTCTTTTCTTGACAATTGCAGCGCGCTTTGGTCAATGCTTAAATTCTTTGATGGGGCACGACTTTTAACTTGTGTGGCAAATATTAGACAGGTTGTGCTTGTCTGTGAGAAGTTTGACGGATGTGAAAGCCTGTATTAGCAAGTTATTGTCACCAAGCTGTTTATAAGGTGACCGATGCAGGCCCTGTCATAGCCGAGCTTGAAGTCAGAACTACGATCAGTTGTCCGATGCGATGTCCGAGCTGGCACGGCATGGCTTATGACAGAAGAGGAGTCAAAACTGATTGTGCGACAGATAGGAAGAAAGTCCTTTCATGGTAAATATAATTGCCATCATTTCATGGTTATATGGGTATGCTTAATTTGTATAATAAAGATTATTGTGTTGTATCATTTCAAGATCGTCGCTGTTGTGATTGGCAAAATGGGTTGGCAGCTGTAGATTTGCTTTCATGGATTTTGAGAAAGTATTTCCAAACTAATCCAAATCAGTTCCACTTGGACACTCAGCTTTTGCACATTCAATTGTCCAAATCATGATTACAACCCACTTGGTGAGGATCGAGACGCATGCAATGATGCGATCAAAAATGAAATGAAGTGAAGAGCCTTAGCAAATAGAGACGAACAAGTAGATTTTTTATTTATGGTTTTTATTTCAAATTTATTCCCTGGCTACTTATTTATTTTGGTAAAAAAATAATTTACTGATGTTCATAAATAGATTTATTTTCTTTTTCTGTTTCAGAAAACAAACAGACAGAAAAACATAGAAACGAAAATGTTACTAAATGGGCCTTATTTTGTCGTGTCGTAAAATCTTTTATAAGACTTTTTTTTTTATTTAGGAAGTATGACAGGAATTTCTCCGAATTAACCATCACAAGTAAAGTGATCACAAAAGCGCGAAGGGCATTGGCTTCAAGATTTGATTTTTCAAGGAAGATCTCTTCATGTCACTGTCATGATATTTGCATACTTTTGCCACGTCATCTAACATATGATTCAAATGCTTTGCCATGTTATCGTCTGACATTTGTATGTTTTTACCACATTTTCGTTATGTCATATAAGCGTCATGTCACCATTATGCCATGTGGCTTATCTTGTAATCATTATGACATCTATATGAATTTATATTGTCAAAATGCTGCATGTCATTATATATATATTTATATATCATCATTATGTCACATTGTCGTCATGTCAATCGTTCCACATTTCATGTTTCGTCGTGCATTTATTTTCAAAAATAGACACAAGCACATACTCATGGAGTCATGCCATTTCGTGAAAAATGGGGTTGATAATCAATGGCAGCACTGAATATCGAACTAGGCGACATGTCATTTTAACACCCTCCAAAAAATCAGGCATTGTGCTCGAAAAACCAAATAATAAGCGGAAATCAAGCTTCATTGATAGGATTATGATACTGAAGGAGAGTTGTGGGGATGCTAACTCTTCCCCACCATACAACCAAGTCCCCGGACCCTAGTTTACGATAGACCAGTAGCTTAGCCTAGGTAGTTTTGGGGTGAAGGAACAACTAAAGAGCAGACATTGCCATTGATACGTGTTGGGAAGTCACAATGGCGGACCCCAGTTCACATAATCCCAAACCAGGGACGTTGTGCTGTTATTCTGAAAAATACAAGTTCCTGAACATTAACATTCCGCATTGTTAATCCACGATACAGGCAAGAAGAGTCGCCAGATTCACAGGCGAGGTGCCACCCGATGACGGTCCCACTCAGTCATGATATGGTCGCGGGTGATCTCCTTCAACGAGCGGCATCCGCTCAATGCCATAGTCAGCTCAAACTCATCGCGGAGCATTTGAAGCACTTTCTTCACACCAGCTTCGCCTTCGGCCGCCAATGAGAACAGGACAGGCCTTCCAATCTGTTAGACAAGGCGAAATCACCTTAGTTTCTCTGTTAGCCTTTGCTAATAATCAATAAATTCAGCTTCATTCTGTATCTATCAAGTGTTGAATCCCCAGGATCATTAAAGCCTATAGATATTTGGACTGGAATTTCAAATTGACGAAGATATGGCAATACCAATATTAGTTTACTAGTATTGAATAGAAATCGAAGTGGGGTGTCAATGACCCATGTAAAAGGAAGAAAAATTACTTTCCAACACGATTATTACTCCTCTTTTATTCCACTGCTCATCTTATGCGTAGATACTATAGGAACATGAGTGCTCTCTCACTTTTTGCATGAATGTAGATTGTTGTAATAGGCCATATAGCCATCATCTATGTTCAAGAACTGATGCAGTCAAGTCTGAGTACTCACAAATACCCCAGATGCTCCAAGAGCCAATGCCTTGAAGACATCGGTTCCACGGCGAACCCCACCATCCAGGAAAACTGGAATTTTTCCTTGTGCAGCTTTTACAACCTGCAAATCACATCAACCAATTCATTGCCCGGCAACCGCGATAAAGAAAATTGGTAATTAGAAAATGCATCCGGTAGACGGATAGAATGTAGCCTATGATGACAGCTGTTAATATCAGTCAAGTCAGCCTGTTCAGTACTTACGATTTTCTAGGAATGGGAAACTTAATGATATGGACAGAATCCTCTAGCTCAAAAGTTTTCAAGCTTTTCTATGGAAAAATAGTAGGAAAATCAAAATATAACTTTCACATCCTGAACGAACCTCTTCCAGCGCCATGATGGTTGCGGGTACATAATCAAGTTGCCGAGCTCCATGGTTGGACACTATGATTCCAGCAGCTCCAGCTTGAATAGCTAGCCTGGCTGCAATTTTAGCAGAAAAGCGTAGTCAGGGGTGAGAAACATAGAGGTCATAAAAGGGATGAAGGTTTTCTCCAAGTGGGCGAGGTATCCTCACTATCTTCAGCAGTTAGTACGCCCTTCACTAGAATTGGCAGTGTAGTGATTGTTTGAAGCCACTTGACATCCTGTACACCAAAAAGAAGCAGTTTTTAATATTTCCGATCAATACAATTCTGTGGACGATAATATTTAGATCAATTACATCACCTTCCAGCTTAGAGATCGGTCCCCCTGTTCAGCAGCGTAAGTGGTCAGACCTGAGTCATTTGTCTGCAAGGTTAGGCAAGGTTAGGGGGTGAAGCAGTTAGAAACACACTTGAAGAGAGAGAGAGAGAGAGAGAGAGAGAGAGAGAGAGTACCCTATCCATTTTTCCAATATCCAAACCCTCAAAATTCTTGAGTGTGAGATATGGAGGCAAAACAAATCTGCAGAAGAATGCATCAGAACGGGAAGACTGATAATTTTCAATGAGGCACACCAGAAGCAATTCATCTTATGTTCACCTCATAATGGATTTAAGTAATTCCACCACCAAACACAGAAAAATGATGACTGCAAAAGGCAGCCAGAGCATCCTACTTATCATTCCTACAATCCATGTATGTGCTACTTTCATTTAGGATGGGTTATTCAATGAGTTCCCACCTATTCTTGATGTCAGCTTCCCTGCGACCAAGCCTTGGTGTGTCCACGGTAAGGGCAATTGCTTTGAAACCAGCTCTTTCAGCTCTCCTCACAAGTTGTGCAACAACATTTCTGTCTTTTAACACCTAAATGCATTAGGCAGTGCATCAGTGTTCAATTGATAAACAGGGTTTCTCAAAAATATCATGAGAAAAATTTCGCTCTGAAGATGTCAACAGATTTTCTTGGTTCAATCTGAAAAGTTCACATATGATAACAAAGCTGGAAAGAAATAGAACAAAGAAAGCACGTTCGGAGCAGATAATGACCAAAAAGGAAGAAAGAAAACAGTTTCTGCAAGTAGATGACGTGCAGGCACAGTATAAATAACAACATTTGACCTTCTAGATTAGGTTGTTCCTAGAGTAAATAAATTAGATGTACACTTTACACTAATAAAATAACAAATGACAAACACGTTCAAAAGACTAAATAAATGGCCAACAGCAAAAAATAACAGATAAACAGAGTGTAAGATAAAGTGTGAGATTTAATCTGTTAAACTCACATAAAGCTGGAAGAAGCGAATTCCAGGTCCTGTTGAAGCAACCTCATCCACACTTGATGTAGCCCATGAGGAAAGAATCTGTAATAACAATCGATAAAAGGAGTGAGGCATATATACACGGCACTGATTGTTGAAAGAATGACTCCTTATGAGGTGCATTGCCTACGTAGTCTCGATTGATATCAACAAAATCAACTAAATTACAAATATGAAAGAGGGTGAAGAAGCAAATCAAAAGTACCATAATCGTCCCTGCTGCTGATGCAGCTCTAGCAGTTGCATATTCTCCTGCAGAAAAGAAGCATGCCTATTAAATAATTGCAGTTCTTAGTCATGAAAAAGGTCAAATACACCAAGAGTGAAAAAACCGAATCAATAATCTCTAACTTCAAATCTCGTTGAGTATGTGGTAATTCCAAGATAGTTTCTTTGCTTCTTTTTTTCTTTTCTGGTCATAAACCATCATACATGCACCAGGTTGTTGAAGATGTTCAGACAGAAATTTCAGAAGTAAAGATTATCGTTTCCTAATGCACCAACAGTCTTCACATCCATGTCAGGGTCTGTCTTGAAGGAAAGTATGACAAAATTATTATTTTTAATGGCTATTCTGGGCAAAGTTTTACTGCATGTCCTTAATTTCTATTATGAGTTCTACCAGTCAGCGAGACACAGTCATCTCACCTTTTTACCTTTCAAGGGATCAGTGATCAAGGTGTACCGTATTTTCCTTGTAATAATGAGCAAGAAAATGAGAAGGAGTCACGCTATTTAAAACTGATTCGAGGGAAACCATCAAGGGAAATCTCAACACATCAGAAGTATCCCGTCCAACTTCCATGGGCAACAAGATGAAATGGACTTACTCTAAGTAAACTTTACTGAAGCAGTTGCTAATTATTTTCATAATTAGTTAATGGTATACTAAAGTTCCTTGCTATGTAGATAATGGGGATTAGTTATGTCAATATAAATACAAATTGCAAACAACAATTAATCATGTTGTATGTGAAATCCTAATTATAAACTGCAACTGTGGTATTATGCATGATCCAGATACACTAGCGTAAAGCAGCCTTTGGAAGTTAAACACGAGCTCAGAATTTTTAGATATAACACAGCAAATGGATAGTTAATCTAACATCTGTAGTCAATGTTAGTCGTCTGCATACTGTTAACTACAAGCTCACACATATAGATTAATACACATATTAAGAGATGCAAACACAGATTTGTTTAGATATAGCATTAGTATGATACACTCACCAAGTCTCTTCCAATTGAAGGTGCAATCTATGGACACAGTGGCAGTAAGATCGTGCAAATACAAGAATTTGTGTGCATACCCAACATAACTTTCATTATCAAGCCCTAGCAGAGTAGCAGATGCATTTACATACAGATGCAGGGCACCCACAGAAAAAATCATGTATTGAAATGGTAAGCATCTCCTCAGGTGGAAGGAAGGAGCTAATGCAAGCATGGATCTGTACCATCAGGATGTGCCATCTTTTGCATTGCTGTGGGAGCGATCATGATAGGCATCGAGATTTTAAATCCCAAAACTGTTGTTGTCATGTCTATATGGCTTACATCTACAAGAATCCGAGGCCGAAACCTGTATAGTTAAACACCATTCAAGGAAAAAACATGTCAATATTTGTCTCGGGGTCTCATAGACGATAGGAGCCCATAAAACCAATAATATCACCATAGACACCAGTTCATCAAATTAAATGGACTGTGAAAGAAAGAAATCAGGAATGACATGAGTTTAAATAAACCGAATAGTGAAAGATCCACCTACAAAATCCTTGAAAACGCATTTCGGTTTTCCTTGAGAGTCCACTGGTCTTCAGCACCGGACGCATAGTAGTCATACACCATCTTGGGCAGCTTCTTCTTCGCGATTTCCTCATACTCCATCACATTAGTGATCTCCATCTTCTCAGCAGGAGTTGTTCTGTTCTCGTGGATTTTGAGAAAGCAGTTCAGAACTAGTCCTCGGTCCAAGATGATTTCGACAATAGATTCATTAGTTGAACAGTATTGTCATTTAAATACTAGAACGATTCCTTTAGCAGAAAAGTATAGATAATCGGAATTTGGGTTTCTGTCCACCCACACCTGGAATCGGCATATACAAATTAAAGGAACGACTATATTATACTCGCTGAAAAAAAAACTCAGCTCTCCTAGACACTCATCTTTTGCACATTCAATCGATCACAGTGTACCTCTCCCCAGTTTGACCAATTTAAAAACTTTAAACATCATCCAAATCATGATCACAACCCACTTGGCGACCATATCAAAACGAAACGAAGTAAAGAGCCTCAGAGCAAACAGAGACGAACACGAAGGACGAGCATCATCAAAGTGCTTCTTCCGACAATGAGTGTATGTCAGCAAAAATATCAGCAAACGACAGAACGCCGTGGCTAAATTGCAGAACCGAGGCTCGAAATCGAGCAAAACGCTCTCGGGCTTGAAGGGTGACAGGAACAGCCCGGTTTCGCCATGGCAGGTGGGATCGAGCAGAATTGCAGGATCAAACTACGAACGAGAACATGAAAAAAGAAAGGAGGGCTAAGATCAGTAGAGAGCGGGATGATGAGCAGACCTGGAGTTTTCTGAACTCGAGCGAAAGGGAGCGACAGAGACTTCGGAGGAGCTCGCGAATAATGGAGACAGAGCGACAGACACGACTCTGTTTACGTAGTCCAAACAAACAAAAAAAAAGGAAGAGAGAGAGAGAGAGAGAGAGATTAAAGAATGGGCTAAGAGACAAGACGGGGTCAAGCATGCCGAATCTGAGCGAGAAGTGCCGGTCAAATTATGAAATAGTTTTATTGGCCGCTACAATAACAATGTTTTAGATTGTATCCAACGGAACTTCATAATTTTTGGAAGAAAGAACGAAAAATATTTTCTTAAGGAATGATTACTTTAATTCATCCAAAATAATTAGCTTATGAAAAATATTTTCATTATCAACAATAATTTATGTTCAAATATTATTGCAGACGATGAAAATATTTTTGTTTATTTATTTTTGTAAAGAACACAAGATATCAGTTTTAAGAAAATATTTACTACATAATTTATTTTTCGCAAAACAAACGAATCCTAAAAGATGCATTTTACTCCTTAAATTTGAATCTTGTTAGTGTGATTTAAGCCATATCAATCATGTGCTATTGTCAAAGAATGCAAAAGTGCAATTTTTTACTTTGAGATTTGAGTGGGCTACTTCTCCACCCATTTATATATATCATGGGATCAAATTATCTTTCAATCACGAGATTTGATTCGGCATCCGTTAACATTACACCTCCCTCCGTACAATCTTCTCTGAGTGTTGCCTCTGAATATGACATCTAAAATTGTAGATTGTTAGAATTGAACTCTCCAAGGTCTTAATTATACTTTGTATGACAATCCGTACAATGCGTTTGTAATGTTTGGTGTATATATAATTACGAGAGGTTGATCATTTTCCTTGCAACGAGCACTTGTGTTGCATTCTCCACTATGTTGGCTTGCAACTAGGATGTTGGGCTTGCCTCATTCAAAGCGTAATCAATATCATGAGTTTTGTTCAATAAATAAAAAACCAAATATGAGCTTTTAATGTTGAAAAGTGACAATTATAAAAGTTCCCAACATTCTCCATCACTCTTGCTAAGTATTTATTTAGAAGATTTTATTACTTTCTATCCATATGCATATTGCACTAAACACATAGAATTTGCCTAGAATGTACATGCCAAATAACCAACAAAATGTCTTTTCTTTTCTTCTCATTGGCGAATAAGTTATGTGAAAAATTGGAGACTTGCATATGGATGATTAAGTGAACCGTTTATGGTTTTGAAGCGGTATGATTACAAAAATTAGATGGAAAAATTACACAAACAGTTCCTGAACTTTAGCCCATGTGCAATGTGGTCACTGAACTTTTGATTTGTTCAATGTAGTCCCTAAACTTTAGCTTAATGTTCAATGTACTTTCTGAACTGTTGGTACATATATAATTTAGTCATTGAATTATATGAAAATATTTAATGTAGTCCCTGAACTTGGAATTAATGAAAGGACTATATTGAATATCTTCATATAGTTTCAATATAGTTCATGGAATATATTGAATATGTATCAAAAGTCCAGGGATCACATTGAACAGAAAGCGAAAGTTCATAGACTACATTGAACGAATTAAGAGTTCAATAACCACATTGTATTTTGGGCCAAAGTTAAAAAACTATTGGTATCATTATCCCAAATTAGATTATGATTAATGTATGTTAAAGTTATAATTTTTACATTTTGATTTGTACGTAAGCTTATTTTAATGAAAGAATCGAGCATATTAGATGTTTTAAATTTCAGTCATATTTGTTTCTCTCTGATAACTATACAAAGTTTCAATATGTGATTTCTTCTGTTTTGTTTTCCTTCTATTGGTTAGTTAGATTTTTTTATCCGATCAAAAATTAATATTTTACTAAAAGTTTTATCAACAAAGGTCTCATATACATTTACAATGAGCAGTTACTTGCTGAGTTGAAACTTTTAATTTCTTCTGTATGATTTTTTTTTCTTCTTTACTTGGTTGACTTAATTTATTACCAAAAAGGGATGATAAGTTAATCTTTTAACAAGAAATGCAATTGATAGTAGCGAATAAAGTTACATTTTCTTTCACTGGGAAAGTAAATTTGTGATTTTTTATACTTCTTCTATAATTATCATGAGACATTATTATGACTAAATCGTGATTTGACAATTATCATTTCATAAATATCATATCATAATGATTGAATACTATAATCAAAATAGTTTTGACGCCAATATCAATTAATTTTATTGTTATTTTTTTATTTTGTTTATATGAATATATTAAAGTGGAAAGAGATTTTTTTTTGTTAATATTAATTTTCATAATTACATATGCATAACTTAAAATAGTGAAAATACGCATGAATCTAAACCGCAAAGTGTGGGTTAATAGTCTGGTTTTTAGAGAAAACCAAGTAACAAAGTGGCAATTCGTGAATCATAATTTTTCCTAAAGGAGGTGGCGTTAAATATCAATCCATGTTTAATGCCTTGAAGTCAAAGGCTAATTTAGTCAATTAACTAATAAATGCGTGTTTTAACTTGAGAAAGAAAACTTATTTTACGTGACGGTTATACAATGTCCAATAAGCCAATCAAATTTGAAAAAAATGCCTATAGTGTGGAATATTCCCACTTATTAAGAGTGTGGAAAAAATTAATCTATTCTAAAATTTTAAATATAATGCAGAAATCAATTGAGCAAAATTAACGGAAAGTATTTTTTCAATTAGACCAAATTATAATATATCATAAAAAATATGGGAAAAAAACTTCAATTAGTGGTGTTCTAATAATGATTACACACAAACGACCGTATCCCTCACTATGATTTGAATGGTACAACGTGGACGTAGTCCTCTTCTTCATGGGGGTATGTTCCTATGGAGTCAATTCTTGCAAAAACCAATCATACCATACGATGACCATTTCTAAATTTTTCGCAGACAAATGGGGTGAGTAAGTCACGAGCCACGGTGGAGAGAATTAGAGAAGTGGTGGCTAGCCTTTTGACCATTTTAGAATTTTGGACATAGCTTAGTAAGGTCACGTTCTTCATTTGTAGTGTGGAGCTGGTCATATCAAATCGTTCGGCGTATGCAACATACATATTTCAGAGCCAACTCATCGCCATCTCCATCACCTTTATCTTTTTGCACTTGGACATCCTCACCCAATCCCAAATTTTTGTAATACGTATTTAGGAGAGTTTTGAGCCCCTCCAACTTGAACCTTAAATTCAACACGTGTTGCTGGGAAGATTGTCCTTGTAATATTTGATGAAATTTGGTGCTAAGTCCCCTAAGGATGAGCCGAGGTTCCCCAATGACACTGCCTAGGTCCTCGACGGCTAAACCAAATCTCTAGATGACAAGCTCGAGTTACCGGCCACTTAGGACCTTTGGTGGCCACTCTTGGGTCCCTCAAGGCCTGGGTAAAGACCTTGGGGCCCATGCCTGGTTCCTCGGCAGTTGGGACCGAATGCCCAGTGGCGAACTCAAACTTGAGTTCTCGTTGAGATTTTTCTAGTTCATATGTAACGAACTTTAGAAAATGACTTACTATGTAAATTGTAAAATACGACCAAGACCAAGCATAGGAAAATGACACTATTTACTTTTGAAGTTATTTTTTAATAAAATTCAATTTTTGGTGACATGTGGGCATAGGTAGGTGACATGTGGCTTTGGACATATTCAAGCAGTTTATGTTTCTATTCTCGTGTGAATAAAAGCAAAGCTGTCAGATAAGGAGTTTGATTCCTATACGGAGTCTTGCAGACCACACACGAGCAGTAATCACGGGACCATACCAAAGTTGCAAATGGATTTAAAAGATTACGATTAACATGACCTCATTTAATATTTTATGGTTAGATTCATTGTTATCTTTTAAGTATATTGTTTATTCTGAACTATTATGTATATTTTGAGGAAGCTTGTTGGCTCAGCACTCTATTTGGCCAACAAGTAAAAGATAATGTTTTCGTGTACGTGGATGTCTGTATTTGTTACAATCCAATGGGCTTGGATCGAAAACCGGCAGGAAAAGAAATTTCGCCTTCCACACTTTTGTGGGCATGGAGCATAATTGAAATGCGTATATATAGACATGTTGTTTACACCAGAAAAAGACCAATTTTTTGTTATTCTCAACGTATGAAAGACTTAGTCAATAATAGCTGAATTTGGTCGTTTGTTATCGACAGTGTGAAGAATTGCCAACTTAAAGGAATCGACAAAAAGTAGAGTCGACAAAATCGGATGCTACCGTAAAAAAAGCAACCGTCAACGTAGTAAAGTCTATGTAATTGTCGATAACTGTTCAGTAAGCATTCATAACCTCTATTTGTAACTTCTTCTTGTAACTTCTCGTAACCGTTATGAAGTTATTTCTTTTTAGTAACCGTTTGTAACCTCTTTTCGTAACTTCTATGTGTAACCTCTTTTGGTAACTTCTCGTAACCTCGAGGAAGTTATTTTTTTTTAGCAACCATTGGTAATCTCTTTTTTAACCTCCGTTGATAACTGTCGACCGTAGGTTTTAAATAGCCACATTGTACTCTTCAAAGACCCCCAACAAATCAACCAGAAATGTTATCTTTCAATTGTCTTTACTATCCTGTACTGTACTTTATTTTTCCTTAGTTGTAGATTTCCGATTTGCATCGTCAATGATTTTCAGGAGTGTATCTCTATCCTAAGTGTTGCGTCAACGATTAAATTTTGGCGTTACATATTTGCACGTTCTTAAGCTTTGTTGTTAATTGAATTCTAGCACAGTTTGTACGTACAATTAAGATTGAAGTAAAGCTGTCTATTTCCTATTACCTGGATATTTCTTATCCGAAATCGCCATAGAACCTTTTTATTTTCTCTCGTTAGAAGCTGAAGAATGATTATTGGTGAAAGATATTTCATTATGGGAGCAATTTTGGCGAGATATCTTTTTGGCACTTCTGGTGGGACCATTGTGGTTGATTTGAGGAGATACAATGGTGAGAATAAGGAAACAACTTGATCTTGATAATGCTGGTGGTAACAACTCGTCACCACAACCTGGAAATGATAGAGTGGGATGTTCTGAGTCATCAACTACATGACTGGTGGCGGAACAAGAGCAAGGTGGAGATGCCGACATCTTGAGACAATTCTGATGAATAGAGAATACAGTTAGAGCCAAGTCATGTGATGTTAGCTACCATGAGAAGGATTCTCAACGAACACCAAAAGAAAACAACTAACCGCATGATGGGATGTCATCAACGTGATAACGCCCATAATTGTCAACACCTTTCATGAGGTCATGCATGAGCCTAAAAAATCAAGTCGTTCAATTCTAGTGCAGGCGAGTCTTGATAATCCTGTATTTTATGGGCTTAACGTTGTCATCGACAACCAAGGAAGGCCATCGTCTAGGGGGCAAGAATGTCATAGGCCTATGGTAGAATCAATGGGGATGCCTAATCTAATGTATGCTACTCGAGGACCAAATATTGTGGTCGACAACCAAGTTAGACCACTACCTTTGCTTGGAAGACAACCTACTCAAGTGATCCCTGGTCAAGATCCCCAATAGGTCCAAGTAATACTAGACCAAGCGATGTAACACGTGGAATATGATACAGTGAATACTAGAGCCATATATAGAAAACCATATCCAGAGTGGATGGATACAATACCATATCCCAAAAGTTTTGAAATGTTTAATTTCAACCTTTTTTTGGCGAAGATAATCAATCTACAAAAGAGCATGTTAGTCGATTTCGTGCACAATATGATGATACATCTCACGCTAATTGTTGGAAGTTAAGGCTATTTCCCTTGTCATTATCTAAGATAGCCTTCACATGGTATGCATCTTTACCAATCAATGCTATACATTCCTGGGAGCATATGGAGACACAATTCCATAGCCAGCTGTATAGGTGAGTTCTTGATGTGTCTGTTGCTGATTTGGCTACTATTAAGCAACATAATTATAAGTACGTGGACCAATTCATTGAATATAATTTTTACGATCAATTTTCGCTTTAAAATTGCGAATGTGGTGGTAGGCAATGATTGTACCATCACACTAGTGATTTCCAGCCATTGTTGGTTGGAAGAATTACATTGCAATTTCATCTCAAATTTTAGGACTATATTTGAAAATTTAGAAAGTTTAGGACTAATTTGGCATTTGTACAATAAGTTTATGACTTATTAGGTACTTTTTACTATTTCAAACTATTCAAACATGCAGTCGAATGATGTATTTTGTGCTTTCAAGTTTTCATTTCGACAATTCAACGGCTTGCGTTTTTGAACTTGTCAATTAGCGTGACGATAAATTCTAGATTCTATGATTATAAATAGACATTACGACGACTGGGACATTTGATTGAGGGGACAACTCATGTCATCTGATATTCAAGACGTAGACACATTTTCCAAGATCTCTTCAGTAGTATCTTGTGCATTTTCTCAATTTAACAAACAAATTCAATCTTTGTTGGCTGGACAAGACGCTTCTGCTAGTTAAAATCAAAATATGACTTAATCTCTTTGATCTTGTTAGTCAATGGAGGACTTTTTCGCAACCAACAGAAGCAATTTCAACAAAAAAGCGAAGGCTGGATTGAATATTCCATCCAAATAATCACGATTCCTAAGAAGAATCTCTCTCATGCTGGATTAAATATTCTCCTCCAAATGAGATTCGCTTTATGTTCCTCAATTTTCGGTATCTTTAGAATCTTAGATGAGTTCAATTACTTTTATTAGCTGTCTCATTAGTTTCAATTAACATATTTTTGTCTTTATCTCTTATATTAGGTTTCCTGATATGAAGTTACGATTTCTCTAGGGTTATAAGATTAAACAATATTTTATGTTTTGTTTATTGAATTATAACAAATTGAGCTTGAGCTTGGCCCCTTTTCCTACATTTGATGCGAGTGCAACTTCAGTTTTGCGAATCTAGTATGATCTAGGTTTGTTTATTCCCGTTTCCGTTGCATCAACTACCGGAGATGTTTAGATCAATAGAAAGAGATGTATGGTAATGACCGCTTTTGCCCCAATTATCTTGCTTGCAAACATAAGGTGTGCAAGGATCTTTTTACGGCGAAAGCCACAAAAAACCCCCAAACTATATCTACTATTACATATTTACTCTAAATTTCTTTTTTGTGAAATAAAAAATCTCAAATTTTTACCTATATGACACATTTATCCTACGTCAAGGTTCCATCAATGAATATTGTTAAAGATTTACCTACATGGATGCCGGAAAGTAAATGGGGTTGACATGACCAGCCACATGCATTAAGCAAAAAAAAAACCGACGTTTTTTGGCTGAAAAAATCATCTTGTGGAATCTTAACAGAGGATAAATGTAACATATAGATATAAGTTTGGAGTTTTTTATGTCACGAGAAAGAATTTAAGTTAAATGTGAGTGGGTATATTTTGAGGTTTTGGATGTCACTAGAAAAAATTCAGCGTAAATGTGTTACGGTAGGCATAGTTTTGATTTTTTTGCGGCTTTTTCTCTTTTCTTTTTTATGGCAAAATAACATCTCCGAGGGTCTCAAAGGACTAATGGGCCAAGCTACGTTCTTTTTCGACAATGTTCAGGCTCCCTATATGACTTGTCGAGACCCATGTTTCGTGACCAAGTCACAAGAGTGTCCCAAGAACGGAAACATCATTCAAACCGGCAGCCCAGTTCAGTCGGTCCCAATTCACTTCGGGTTGTTCACGTCTACATTCGAATGGAGAAACCAGTAATTGACTAGTTTAATTCCATCTTATTTCTATCTAAATCAGTTTAATAAGTTTCAGTTTTCAATTAAAGATGTATTTGAAATTGGAGGACAAATTGTTAAATCAATCTTAAACCTATTGTATGGATGTCAATTCAATCATAAACTTTTCAATTTTGCCAATTTAATCCTAAACCTATATGCAAGATTCCAATATAGTCTTTTTAGTCAATTTTCATAAGAAATTGCAGATGTAGCGATGTGCCACTTAGGATGGCCAATGATGAGTAAACCGTCACGTAAGTAATTTGCAGCAAAAAATGATTAAAAGGATTACAAGGGATTTTGCGCAAAAATTCATGACTTGATTAATAAATTTGAAAAGTTTAAGACTGAACTAACACCCGTATGATAGGTTTATGATTGATTAGGTAATTTTCTTGAAATTGGACTCATTTTCTTAATACCTAAAACTCATTTATGGTGTCTTAGGTCTTTACATGCATCATCTGCATCCTCTGTTTTTAAATGTTACCCTTGCCTCACATTGTTCTTTGCTCTCTTGTTTGCACTCTCTTCAACAAACACCCTTACTTCCACTTGGTCACACGCGTAATTAAAATTTTCTTTATCACATGTAGCACTTCGAATTTTGCAAATCCTAAATAACCAGTCTAGCACCTCGAATTTCTAGAATATTCTCTATTCTAGGGTTCGTATAATCTACCAAAAAATTTATGATTAAGAAAAAATCCATTCTAGGATTCAACATCCAGCTATTTTCTAGATCGATTAGAAATTTAAATTGTGGCATATCATGGGTAGAAACTAAGGGCGTGCGTGTTTACCATTTATGACGTGAATGATAACCATTTTGTCTCTCTCTTTTTTTATTTTTTTTTTGTTCATAGTAACAAATTTGGAATAGAAATCTATTTAGTAATGCAATTTCATTTTTCTATTTCTAGGACAAATTTTTAGCCCCGAAATGGTTTGGAAATGATATTCTACTTCTCTATATCTAGAACATAAATAGGGCACAGTAGGTGCTAATGTGGACAATATTTAATAATATTTTTTTATATATTTTTTGAAATTTTTATTTTTCCTTTTTTTCTTTTCTTCTATATTCCTTCTTTACTTTTTTTTTTTTTTTTTTTGTTTTCTCTTCTTTTCTTTTCTTTTTCTTTTCTTTTTTTATTTTTTCTTTTTCCCTCCGTCGGCCATCATCGAGCCTTGTTGATGGCCATGACCACCGACCTCAGGCAAGGGCCACCCTTGCCGGATCGGGCAAGAGCACAATTAAAATGTTTAGGATTAAATTAACAATGGACAAGTTTCCCTCTATTTCCTTCTTTTGCATGCTTCCCTAGCTTCATTTTGGGGATTATTCGCGAATCTACTAAATCTAGGGTTAGGTTGGCGTGTTACCTGGAATTTTATGTATAAAAACTCCACTTATATAAATATACATCAATACATGTCATTTAAAATAAATAAACATGTAAATGAATATATAAATACTCGGTACAGTAAATATATACTTTTTTTTAATGTCACGATATGTTTGCTTCATTACATTATATATCTAAAATATTTTTTTATATGGATTGAAAAAGGTTATTAACTAAATCAAAAGAAGTTGCGAATAGAATGATGAAATGGTGCATGAGGAGTGTTGATACATAAATTTTGACTAATCATTTAAGGTTTAATTGTAGAATAAATTACATAGCATATAGTTTGTAGGAACATTCATTGCACAATACATTGGACTGGGCCGGCGTGAATGGACTTGAATGAACAGTTTTGAGCTTAATCAAGTTAATTGAACTAAGCCCGCGTGAGCTAAAAAAATGGCAAAAAGCCTATGCAGTTTGGTGGACCTGGAGATTTATGCTCCACGGCATGGCCAGATTAATGAGGCAAGAAGGATTGGGCACATGAATGGTCAAAGCATGCGGACCAAGGAAATAATAGAAGAGTAATAAAAGATCTTAGCACTATTCACGGATGAAAAAGAAATATTGCTCGTGGGGACATATATGTGATCTTATTATTTGAGCAATAGATTTTTTGTTACAAAACAAGAAAGAGGGCATGTTCTTCACTGAATCTGCAATATATACAACGGAAGTCAACATTATTTTACAATTTCTCTTTGATATCTGGGGGCCCAGTTTTATTGCGTACAGAAACAGCAAAGAAAGAGGGGATGATCATTTCTTACTGGTTCGGAAGTCAAGAGAAGCACTATAAAAGCACAAGAAGACTAGACGTGGGGGCTCTCTGACAACACTCAAAGAATGTTAGAGTTGACGAATACTTCAAAGATCCTTATTTTTCACACTAAATACGGCCATGTGAGCTTAGAAAAAATTGAAGTGTTATCCAATGACATGTGACTCTTGCGTGCGAAATGCGAGGGTTCGGGGGTAGCACCCTGTCCCACGCCCGGTCAATAGGCGGGGGTTTGGGGGCGGCGCCCTCGACAGGTTTGGGCTTTTATTTAAGCTGGCTCGTATGGTGCGAGATTAAGAAATTTCATATAGGTTTAGGTTTTGGGCCCGTTTGGGTCACCTATATATTTTGCTCGTTTGTTTTTTTTTTTTATCATTGTAACGAGTTGATTAGCTGTAAACCGAAAAATATAGTGAAATCTCTTTGCATGATATAACCCTATTCAAGAATGAACCTGGGTAAATTCGTTCATCATTTATTTTCTCTCATTTCTGCATGATCATTCTATTTCGATTCTCAATACATCCCTTCAAAGAAAAGGCAAGACAAGAGAGAGGGTAAAAAGGAAAAGAGAGAAAGAGTCGTTGCTTCCTTGCTGCAAGCTTGACGTCAACCCCAACGTTGTTGCTCCGGGTCCGAGCTACGTGTCCGTGACTCATTTAATCCAGCCAGCCCCGACCGCTGCGGTGCTGTTGCCTCAACGAGAAAGTCGATCTTGTTGTCCGATGTGTTATTGCCCAAGCCGCCGGCTCGCTATACCCACGACCGCCTCGCCCGGACCACCCCGACGATGATGCTGCTCCTGCTGGCTGATTTGCCCTCTGCATTGACACTCGAGATGTTGCTCCGCTCTGTTGCGGTGTTGCAAATCCCCCGATGAAGCTGTTATTGTTCCGAGCTCCGGGTGTTTCTTTTCAATCTTGTCCGCTGGCCGATCCGGTGATTTTTGCTGCCTTCTCATTACAAACCCAAAGCGCCACGAGTCTCCGTTGCGCCCGCTCTGCTTGACTCACCCCAATCATGCTCGGTCCCAAGACACCCCACATCAAGAGTTATTCCCTTTTTGCAGGTGTTTCCCAAGAGCTGTCTCGGCTAAGACCCTCTAGCCGAGTTTCTTCACCATCCATGAGCTCATCTGTGAACCTGTTACCGTGAGCCTCCCCGGTCTGTAATCCACTGCGGGCCACCATCCCGTTTGTGGTCCGTCAAATCCTATTTGGAAACTTATCCACGTGATATTGCGAATTAGGTAATGATTTCATCCGCCATCAATTTGAATATTTTATTATTCAATTTGATTGATTTCATTAATTAATTTGATGTCTAAGTGGTTGTGCATATCTGTAAAATATTTGAATATCCAGCATAGAAACTTTCATTAACTTAACAATGTGCTTGGACGGCAATCCAATCTCTAACGACGAGATACGATATGTGGTAGCACGAAAAATCTTCCGTCCTATCAATAACCACTTGGATACAATCGTTGATTTACTTTGTTTCCAAATTTAAATGGAAAACTTTCCATTAATATCCATAAACATTAAAATATGATCGCTGGTTTATTTTATTTTCAAATTTAAACAAATAAAATATATTTAGCGGATTATGCGGATATTATTTGAAGATTAGTGTTTATCTTTTAATTGATTTGTTTCTCCATAAAAAATACAAAAAATATTATGATAGATTAAGTTAAATTTTGTTAGATAGCCTTGCATGTTTGGATAGATTTTTTAGAGATAATCTTATATTAGAATCATGCTAAATAAACTTTCCTGTTAAGTTAGGATATTCTAGATAGATTACAAATTTAGTAGATTTTAGGAGATTAGAATTATATTCCGATTTAAATTAGGATTTAAAGTAGATTACATCCTAGTTTAAGTTAGATATTATTATAATTTGATAGTTTACTTAGGTAATTTTTTATTTTGAATTTAATAAAAAAAATACCAGTAAAATCATCTTAGAATAGATTAGATTTCTTAGAGGATAGATTGCATGTTTAAATTAGAGCATTTAATTAATTCCGAATTTGTGAAAAGTACTAAAAATAAACATGTGCTTGTCATGCTAGAATAGTTGCAAACTAATTTTGGCTTGTCATTAGAAAGTGCATGTTTAGGTCATTTAATTAAGGTTGCATGTCATGTTATAATAGACACATTTTTGTACATCATTGTATATAGGTTAAGTGAAAACCCTAAAAAATATTGAATGAATTGCTTGTCAATTATAAATCATATATAGGCTGTTAATGTGATTTTTTAGCTAATATTGCATATATTTTTGTTGCTTTGAGGTAAGTAATTCTTCTCTCTTCTTGCAATTTATTTGTCGCCTTAAATATTGGGTGTTAATTTAATGGCTTGCACACTTGCATAGTCACTTCACATGTTAGGAAGTAATAAAATCAATCTACGCTATCTGTTCAAATATTTTCATGGAAAGAAAAGGTACCGAAAGGATATTAGAGTAATCTAGCGTAATCAAGTTTACATACTCATAATCTCTGATTCATAGAAGTAAAATAATTCTCCCAATACTTTACTTGGGTTTCAAATCGACCTACCGTAAACTCATTAGTAATGACTCATAATTGAAAATTATTTGCATGTTAAGAACTTAAATCATAAGTTGCGAATTAGTATGGGCTTGAGAGAGACCGAGTTAAGCCTAGGCTTAATAATCCATTAGCCGAACTCCTGGATGGTGCACCGCTGGGGAGGTCGCGAATGAATGGTTTGTGCATTCTCAAGAGGTTCAAATTTTTTGACCTAAGTCCACTAAGAATTTTCAAGTCCTCAGTGGAGTTGCCAAGCTATCACGGCCTTACCTCGGGTGCAATACTTAGGGGTTCGGCTAATATATTATTAAGCCTAGACTTAACTCGAGCTCTCCTAACCTTATACCAATTCGAAACTTATGATTCAAATTCTTAACACTTAGTTGATTTTCAATTAGGAGCCGCCACTAATCAGTCTATGGTGGGTCGATTAGAAACCTAAGTAAAGTATTAGGAGAATTACTTTGCTCCTACGAACCAGAGACTATAAGTATGGAGACTTGATTACGCTAGATTACTCTAACGTCCTTTCAGTATCTTTCCTTTTCATGAAATATTTGAGCAGGTAACTTGGATTAATTTTATTACTTTCTAATGTGTGACCTGCTCATGTAGGTGCATAAGCCATCAAATTAACATCCAATAAATAAATTACAAGAAAAAGGGAAGAATTACTTACCTCGAAGCAACGTAAGCATCTACAGTATTAACTAGAAAATCACATCAATAAGCTAAATATGTTTTCTACGCAATTCATTCAATATATTTTTTGGGTTTTCTCTTATTTATGTGAAAACTAACATGTATGCAATGACATACAAAATATTTCTATTCTAACATGACATGCAAATGTTTATTAAATGACCTAAATATGCAGTTTCGGATGATGGGCCAAAATTAATATGCAAACTATTTTAGCATGACATGCACATGTTTCTTTTGGTAATTTTCATGAGATTCGGAGTTGATTAAATGCCCTAATTTAAACACGCAATCTATCCTCTAAGAAAATCTAATTTACTCTAAGATGGTGTTTTTGGTATTTTTTATTAAATTCGAAATAAAAAATACCCAAATTGAACTATCAAAATTATAATAATATCTAACTTACACTAGGAACTAATCTACGTTAAATCCTAATGTAAATCTGAATATAATTTTAATCTCCTAAAATTTATCTAAACATGCAAAAGCTATCTAATAAATATAACCTAATATATCATGATATATTTTTTGTAATTTATTTTATGGGGAAACAAATCAATTAAAAGATAAACATCCATCATCAAATAATATCCACACAATCCGCAAAATTTATCTTATTTGTTTAAATTTGGAAACGGACTAAACCAACGATCATATCCAAGTGGTTATGGATACTGATGAAAAGTTTTATATTTAAATTTGGAAACAAAATCAATCAACAATCATATTCAAGTGGTTATAGATAGGATAGAAGATTTTCCGTACTATCGGAATCGTATCTCGTGATTAGAGATCAGACTACTGTCCAAGTGTGTTGTTGAGTTAGGAAATTTCCTAACTTAGGGGTTATTCGAATATTTTATGGATATGCATTATCATTCAAGGACTCAATTTAGATTGCAATATTCCAATTAAGTAAACAAAATATTTGAAAATCAAATTAAATAAAATTCTTACCTAATTCGAAATATTGCACAAATGGTGTTTCCGAATCGAATTCAACGAACCACGAATGGGACGATGGATTATGGCTTGGGACAGGTAGTAAGTTCATAGATGAGCTCACGAATGGTGAGGAAACTCGGCCAAAGAGGGTCTTACCCAAGACAACTCTTGGGAGGCACCTGCAAAAATAGAGTAACTCATGGTGTGGGGGTGTCTTGGGACTGAGTGGGATTGGGGTGAGTTGAGCAGGAGTGGTGCAACGGAGACTCATTGCAGTTGGGTTCGCGATGAGAAGGCATTAAAATCACTAGACCAATAGCAACGGCAAGATTGAGTAGAAACATCAAAGAGCTTAGAATGACAACAGCTTCGTCGAGGGTGAATCATGTGAGCCTTCCAACAGTCTCACCTTCTTCTTGAGTTTAGTGACGTGTTTGTCATGCTCTACCTTTAGCATGCCATTAGGTTTAGCTTTATTTACAATGACTTGGATAGAGTGATCTTCTAAATTAGGCAAATCATCATTCTCCTCCTCATAAACAGTGTCCTTTCCACTATCCAGCTTCAAAGCAGATGGTTCAATATGAATGGATGTAAGAATTAGAGTCAGTTGAAGGGGATTTGACCTAAGAGGACATTTCTTGGATTGTAGCTAAGAATTGATTCATTTGATCCTTAATACCAGCAATGTGATCTTGTAGTTCAGCATGAATAGCCATTTTAGCTCTTGACTTCATATGAATGGGTGAGCGGGAGCAATCTGTAATCGCTTAATTCGAAATTTTAACACAAAGAAATACATAATATAAAATCCACGCTAGTCCATGTTGGCACTTAATTTTTAGTCGACGCGTCATAAAGGAAAAAACTTGAGATTAGGGTTTTTTGATCGTGATAGAACCCAATTCTCAACCAAAAAGAGTCATTTAGCATTTGAAATAGCGTTAGCCATTCATTTTCTAGCTTTTTGCATTTCAATTTTCAAAAAGTCAAAGAGTTGACTTTCGAGTTGACTTTTAGTCGAAATTTGACCAAAAGTCAACCTAAAGTCAAAATTTGGTTTTTTACATTAAAAAAACCCCAAAATAGTGTCAATTTCACTTTTGCATCATCAATTTTCAAAAAATTCAAAGTATGACCCATTAATTGACATTTTAGTATATAAGTACTAAAATATTGACTTTTGGTCAATACTTTCTCCAAAAAAATTCAAAATTTTCAAAACCCCTAAATCAACTCATTTTTAGTTTAATTTCACTTTGGAATCATCAATTTTACAAAAATCGGTTTAGAATCAACTTTTCTTCAATTTGCGAAATCTTGTTCAAATAGGCCAAAAATGAAATTACTTCATTTCTAGTCATTTTTAGGATAGTTTCCTTCACGACATTTGATCTAAAGGTCATATTACATTCAATTTTGGAGCCAATTTTGTAATTCCAAGCCAAGGGAAAAAACCCCTAATTTAGACCCTAATTAGTGATTCCGATCGATTCTCCATGATTTCCACAATTAAGACATGAGTGAGCCTAATTTTTTATATGAAACTTAAATCCAAAATCAATTTTGGAAGATTCATAGGAATTTGAGCCAATTTGATCAATTTAGTGATCCAATGATTGAGAAATCTAAAAGTAATAGGTTCAATTAATGCAATACAAGTTGACCCGGTCTAGACTAACATCCAATTTGATAAATTGAAGCTCAATTTCGCCAATTGGACTTCAATTAAATTCATTAGTCTAGCTTGGCCATGCAATTTAATTCAAACTAAAACAATTGAGCTAAATAAGTTAAATTTGATTAATTTGTGCTTGAATTTCAAATTTGTTCAATCCAATTTAATCAAATTCAATATTAATTGAGTCAATCAATTATGATAGTGATTAAATTGTACAAAATTGGAACAAATTGGGCCGAGAATTGAATTGATTCAACCCGATCAAACTTCAGTCAAACCGGTCCAACTAGTTCAATCCGATTTGACTGGAATTGAACCGGTCCAATCGAGACCGGCCATTTTCCAATAAAAAATCAGGCTACCGACGGTCCATTCCGACCAACCACATCCCTTTGTGCTCAAAATGACCAAAATGCCCTTAAATGGAAATCACAAAAATGCCCCTAAAGCAAAATTACGAAAATGCCCTTACTTATTGATTAAGTAAATTACTTAGAGGTTAAGCAAATCAATTATAGCCATTCATTTAGAGTAGATCATGGCCATCCATAATGGCAGTCACCTATCCTTAGCCTTTAAGAAATATTTTTAATCATTAAGAATGCATTCTAAGTCATTAAATTGATCTATGGGTTAGGATTCAAGGTTGGGAGAATATATACTTTTTCCCTCAAAAAATTGATAACTCTCTCATTTTTCAGATATGATTTCTCTCTCCTCTCTTCCTTCTCTCTCAATCTCACGCCCTCTCTTTCTCTTTGTCTCTCTCTTGGCCGGGAGCTCTCCTCAGCGATTCGACTTCTCGCCAACCGGTTCGGCATGTTGCCACCTCTTCGGCGATCCTCTTGGTGTCTCGAAGCCAGTTGCAAGACCGGCCACAGCTGCTAGTGCCGGAGGTCCTCTGATCAACTCCTGTTCCCTTTCGACAAACTCACCCGCAATCAAGCCAATGAGCCTTCCAGTAGGTTCAATCAGCTAAACCGGTGATTCGACAGCTCTCTTCGGCAATCCCGAGCCTCCAATGACCTTCCTTGGGATCCTCCTGTGACTGGGGTGGCCATGGTTCCTCTAAATGGCCACCGGATTGTCTTGTTCTTTTGATTTTTCGATTAAACGTTCAATTGTGCAAAATTGAGTTGATTCTCACTTTAGTTTCTACACTTGATTATTATAGGTTTGTCGAGCTTTCCAAGGCTTTTCTATGCTATCCTTGAGCTGAATACGAAGGCCATATTGCTCGGTTGTGCATCGAAGTATCATTACACAAGGTGAGTTCAAATCTATCATTTTGGATCCTGATGATCCAGTTTGCTTATGATGACGATTTGACTTCGAAAATGTTAGAATCTCGTGAAGTGATGAACTAGAGAATCATAGAATTTGAGTTTCGATTTGACGGTTGTACAACTTAAGCGGACATCGTTTTCTAGGTAAAAACTACTTTGAAAGGCGAAATCAGAATTTGAATGATCATAGTGTGTTCTGTTCTTCTATGATACTGAATGACCTTGCTAGGTTGGATGATTTTTCTGATTTTATGTGTTCATTATTTGAGAAAACTTTCTTCATAAAAGTTGTAAAGAACATTTAGATCCATATACTGTAAAATTTTCGTAAAATCTCAATTCCTGTGATAGATGAGTTTCTAACTGACCTTCATGTGTTCTTATATTTTTATAAATTCATGTGTTCAAAATCTAAAAAAAATGTTCTTCATAAAAGTTCATACTGAGATCAAGATATTTCTAGTGCAATTGTGACATTTTTAAATTCGATCCATTTTCGAGATTTATAAAATGATTATATCCTCGATGCACTTTAGTTAAATCTCACTCAGAATTGATCACTTTTGAGAAGACTAACCATTAGGGAATGGCTAGCTAGGAATCAAGTACGTGGACCTAAGAACTTGGTCATGGATTGACACTTCGATCATAAGGATTGACAAGAAATATTTTAGGCAATTAAAGACCGATCCAAGGATGGCCATAAGATGATTCGCAAATATTATATAATTGAATCGCGGGTGATTCTGCTTGACCATTGTATGAATTTCGAACAATCCCAGACCTAATTCAAATGATCGCGTCAATTTGAACTAGTGATTGACCCTCCCAATTACATGACAACCGAGGTCGCCATGGCTCGAGTAAACTTATATGTGGCTTGATATTGAATCAGCTATGGGTCGATATGCGTAACTCCTAAAAGCTGTCCGTTAGTTTGAGATACTCTAAAATCACGATCGATTAGTTTTAGCCATGAATTAGAATCCGAAATGGAATGTCGAACTTTAAGATTTCACGAAAATTTATTGGACGTCGTCTCATTAAGCATGGCCAACTATTAGATCGCTCGAAATTGTCGGAAAAGTGTAATTTGGACCAGGTATGGAAAAAGACCATTTTACTCCCGAAGATATTTGAATGCATTTGAAAGGTTGAAGGGCAATTTGGACATTTATGCTTTCTCTCCTTGGTCGAAAATTTCAGACCAATCTACCCCTCCTCATTTTGCTTATTTATTTTTAGTTGCCATTTGTAATTTTGGGAAATCGATGAGAGGAATTTTGTGGACTCTTGGATCTTGGCTTGGGAAGAGGATAGAATGTGGACCCTTAGATTTGTGTTTGGGTTTTGGTATTGAGGTTTTGTTAGTTGGGTTAGTAAAATATGATCATCTCTCTCCCTCATTCTTTCTTGCTCACTCTCTCTCCTCCCTTGCCCCTCCATTTTCGGTTGAAGCTCCTTCCCTCTCCACCTTGTCGATTTGCTTAGCCCTTCTCAGCCACCGCCAGACACCATGATACCGCCGTGAAGCCGTCGGCGCCGCTGTAGCACCTAACCGCCACCACCCTCCTATAAGAAAGAACATTGAAAAGCCGAACCGTTACTCTAATGCTGCATGTCGGTCTTGTGGAAGGAGGTATGGGAATGACCCTTGCCCGAGTGGACCTGGAGCATGTTTTGGATATGGCCAACGTGGTAACCAAGTGAGAAATCGTCCAAAACTGCTAGAAGTAATGTTGTGTGTTACCACCCCTCTTATAGATAAAGTGCTGATTTCGTTAGGATGCCCAAACTGTAAGATTGTTATTGCTGGAGAGAGAATTTGATTGATTTGACTGTCTTGGCTATGTTTGATTTCGATGTCATTATTCATATGGATTGGTTGGTTTAGACAAAGGGCTATGCCGAATTGTGGTAGCAGGGTGATTCAATTTAATCCGATTGATCACTCTAGATATAAATTTGTGGGAAACCAAGAAGGAACCTCGATCCCTTGGATTTCATTGCTTGAGGTGACTAAGTTGTTAGATGAAGGATGTCAAGGTTACCTAGCAACTATGGTTGATTCTTTAATCGAGGAACTAAGGCTAGAGGACATAGTTGAGGTATGCAATTTTCCCGATGTCTTTCCTCAGGAATTGCCTGGATTGTCACCTAAAAGGGAAGTGGAATTCGTAATTAAGTTGGCACTTGGGACAGAACCGATATCTAGAGCGTACTACAGAATGGCATTGTCGGAATTGAAAGATTTAAAGGTTCAGATGTAAGAACTACTAGATAAGGGGTTTATTCGTCCGAGTGCGTCACCGTGGAGAGCACCAATGTTGTTCGTAATGAAAAAGGATGGGTCTTTGTGTTTATGCATTGACTATTGGCAGTTGAATCAAGTAATCGTTAAGAACAAGTATCCATTGCCAAGAATAGATGATTTGTTCAATCAACTGCAAGGGTCTTTGGTATTCTTCAATATAGACTTAAGAATGGGCTACCATTAGTTAAGGATCAAGAAGGAGGTCATACTGAAAATGGCATTTTGTACGAGATATGGACATTATGAGTTTACCGTCATGCTGTTTGGATTGACTAACGCCCTAGCCACCTTTATGGATTTAATGAATCGGGTGTTTAAGGAATTCTTGGATTAGTTCGTTATTGTATTCATCGATGACATCTTGGTGTATTCGAAGAGTTCTGAGGAACATGGACAATATCTGAGGATGGTTCTACGGACCTTTAAGAGAACACGCATTTTATACCAAGTTTAATAAGTGCGAGTTTTGGATGAATCGAGTGGCATTTCTTGGACATGTAATCTCTGGAGATGGAATTTTAGTAGATCCGACTTAGATCGAAGCGGTCACGAATTGGCCAAGGCCTACGATAGTGACAGAGGTTCGAAGCTTTCTAGGACTTACAGGCTATTATAGCAGATTCATGGAAAGGTTCTTCGCGATAGCTACTCCTTTGACGCGTCTACTAAAGAAGGAAACAAGGTTCGAATGGATAGACAAGTGCGAAAGAAGTTTCCAAGAGCTGAAGCATAAGTTGACTACCACTCCTGTGTTGACAATACCATAAGGTCCTAGAGGATATGAGATCTATAGTGATGCATCGCTAAAGGGATTGGGATGCGTGTTAATGCAGCATGAAAGAGTGGTTGTATACGCATTGCAACAATTAAGGCCTCATGAGCTAAACTACCCAACGCATGATTTGGAACTTACGGCTATCATCTTTGCGTTGAAGATTTGGAGGCACTATCTTTGTGGAGAGAGGTTTCAAATCTACACGGACCATCAAAGCTTAAAGTACTTGTTTTCCTAGAAAAGCTAAATATAAAACAACGCTGTTGGATAGAACTTCTTAAGAACTACGACTACGATATCTTGTATCACCCTCGAAAGGCTAACAAAGTAGCAGATGTGCTTAGTAGGAAGTCGAGCATCGCGCATATTATGGTTAAAGAGTGGACTCTACTTGAAGGAATATGGGATTTGGAACTTAAGTTCAAGGTAGGACACCTCTCGAGTCTATTGGCTACTATGAGGATTGAACCGAAAATTGAGGCGAGGATTAAGGTATCACAATCTACGAACCCTGAGATGCAAAAAATTTTGAGTATGGATGCAAATAAAAGGAAAACCGACTTTCAAGTCTCCGAGAACATAATCCTAAAGTTTCGTGGATGATTATGCATGCCAAATGATGCGGAGCTTAAGGAGGAAATCTTGGTAGAAGCTCATTGCAGTAATTATAGTATTCATTCGGGCGGTACGAAGATATATCAGAATTTGCGTCAACATTATTGGGAATGGAATGAAAGTAAATGTAGCCAAATACGTGGCAAAGCGCCTAACATGTCAACAAGTGGAGGCGCAACATTGCAAGCCCGGTGGATAATTGCGGTCATTGGAAATCTCATAATGGAAATGGGAGTATATCACCATGGACTTTGTCATGGGCCAAGGAGTCAGAGAGGTTACGACTTAATTTGGGTTATCGTTGACAAATTGACTAAGTCAGCATACTTTCTGGCAGTGCGAAAGGACTTCGCAATGGATAGGTACGCCAAGCTATATATGCAAAAATAGTCTATCTTCATGGAGTGCCAGTGACGATTACGTCGGACAAAGACCTTAAGTTTACCGTCACCTTTTGAAAAAGTTTTCAGACGACTATGGGAACGAAGCGGCAACATAGCATAGCCTATCATCCGTAGACAAATGGTTAGTTTGAAAGGACAATTCAGACGCTCGATGACATGTTACAAACCTGCGTGATAGATTTTAAAGGAGGATGGAAAGAACAGTTGCATTTGATCAAGTTCGCCTATAATAACAATTATCAACAGAGTATCATAATGACACCATTTGAGGTATTATATGGCGAGCTTGCAGAACTCCAGTTTGTTGGAATGAAGTTGGGGAATAGAACATAACGGGTCTAAAGTTAGTACAGCAGTTAGTGGAGGCAATTAAAATTATTCGAGATAAACTTAAGACCGCTCAGAGTCGTTAGAAGAGTTATGCGAATCGAAGATATAGACCTTTGGAATTTCAAGTGGGAGATCATGTCTTCCTTAAGGTGTCGCCAATGCGAGCAACGTTCCGATTTGGCAAGAAAGGAAAGTTGGGTCCGAGGTTTGTAGGTCTGTTTGAGATATTGAAAAAGATTGGGACTTTAGCCTATATTGACTTGCCCTACCGCCGAATTTGTCTCAAGTTCACAACGTCTTCCACGTGTCCATGCTGAGAAAGTACGAATCGGATCCAACCCACTTGTTGAATTATGAAGAATTAGACGTGGGTGATAGGGTGTCGTACGTGGAGAGACCTATTCGGATAGATGATAGAAAAGAACAAGTTTTGTGGATTAAGACGATTCCGTTGGTTAAAGTTGTCTGGCAACATCACGATATCGAGGGAGCCACTTGGGAAAGTGAAGAAGTCATGAGATGTCAACACCCCTTTTTGTTTGAGTAGTATAGTTGGTTGTAAATTTCGAGGACGAAATTTTTGTAAGGAGGGAAGAGTTATGACATTCTGAAATTCGATCCATTTTCAAGATTTATAAAATGATTATATCCTTGATGCACTTTAATTAAATCTCACTTAGAATTGATCACCCTTGAGAAAACTAACCACAAGGGAATGACAAACTAGGAATCAAGTACATGGACCTAAGAACTTGGTTATGGATTGACATTGCGACCATAATGATTGACGAGAAAATATTTTAAGCCATTAAAGACCAATCCAAGGATGGCTATGGGACGATTCACAAATATTATATAATTAGATCGTAGGTGATTCTACTTGACCATTGTATGAATTTCGAACAATCCCACACCTAATCCGAACGATCGCGTCAATTGGAACTAATGATTGACCATCGCATTTACATGACAACTGAAGTCGCCATGGCTCGAGTAAACTTAGATGTGGCCTGATATCGAATCTGCTACGAGTTGATACGTGTAACTCCTAAAAGCTGCCCATTAGTTTGAGGTACACTAAAGTTGCGATCGATTGGTTTTAGCCATGAATTAGAATTCGGAATGGAATGTCGAACTTTTGAGATTTCACGAAAATTTATCGGACGTCGTCACATCAAGTGTGGCCAACTATTAGATCGCTCGGAATTGTCGGAAAAGTGTAGTTTGGATCGGGTATGGAAAAAGACCATTTTACCCCCAAAAATATTTGAATGCATTTGAAAGGTTAGAGGGCAATTTGGACATTTATGTTTTCCCTCGGTTGAAAATTTTAGACCAATCTACCGCTCCTCATCTTGCTTATTTATTTTTTATTGCCATTTGTAATTTTGGGAAATTGATGAGAGGAATTTTGTGGACTCTTGGATTTTGGCTTGGGGAAGATGATAGAAAGTGGACCCTTGGATTTGTGAGTGGGGTTTGGTATTGAGATTTTGTTAGTGGAGTTAGTAAAATCTGATCATCTCTCTCCCTCATTCTCTCTTGCTCACTCTCTCTCCTCCCTTGCCTCTCCATTTTCAACTGAAGCTCCTTCCCCTTCCACCTTGCTGATCTATTCAGCCCTTCTCGGCCACCGCTAGCCATCGTGACACCGCCGTGAAGCCGTCGAAACAGCTGCCGGCGCCACTGCTGCACCTGACCCCCACCACCCTCTCTTTTCCTCTCTTTCCTCACCATTTTCGGAACCAACCAGCCACTATCGAAGCCAATATCACCACTCACCGTGACCATCAGCTTGTGCTCGCTTTAGCCATGGACCGCCATGACCGGAGCTACTGCTGTTCTTCTCGTTTGGTCACCGGAATAGCACCTGCTGGACTTGGCTTTGCTTGGTTGATCTTGCTGGTCTTAAGCTTAGGCTCCTTGTAAGTACTCCCAAAGCCTTGATTAGGATAATGGGTTATCAACAGCATGTTTATGGGGTGATTAAGGGTTGATTAGAGTTGCTTTAAGGGCTGGCTGTGCTTGGTTGAGGATTGATTACTGTTAAGTTGTTTCTCGGATCTAATTGCTGCTGTGCCCTGTTGTTTTGTTATTTTTGTGGTGACTTGTGTGGGATGAATATGAGGTGGTATTCTCATGAAAGTTTTCCCTAAGATCTTTAAGTATAACATATATTAAATCTGGAATTTTTAGAGACCATTTGGGGGCATTCGTAAGTCCATTTTTGGACTATCTCAAACCTACTAGATTTACTGTTTACCCGATCGGCTTGTCTTTCTGAATTTTTGTAAAATTTTTCAGACCTCTTTTCAATGATTTTCCTTCATGAAAGTTGTTAATGACACGTGTTTCTATGACATATAAAAATTTCAAAACTTTCCAAGGATATTTGGGTACTGATTGAATTGAATTTGAAGGCCGGACAGTCTATCCTGGCAAGTTGATTTCGATCTAACTTTGAGGAACAAAACGAGGTATTTCTAGTTGGAACTGGGTTTTGTATTCTTCATGAAAAATATTCATCAAGGTGTTTCCAATGATATATCCACAATTTATAATTTTTGGAGTTTAATTACTATTTATTTCGAAAGGGTTTCGATTACTGCATAATTACCTATTTTTAACCCGATTATATGCAAATTGATTTCTCTTTCTCAGAAGCTTTTCAATGTTGTTGTTGCACATGAGGGACGTGGCTGGATGTGAATTAAATATGGTTTGAGTGGCAATTGGCTAATCAAAAGATGAGAATTGATTGAGTGATTGAATGCCCGTATGGTCACATAATACCCTAAGGCATGTTATGCAGTGTTATAAAGGTGACTTAGATTTTGAAGATTCATATTTTGTCATGCAACGGCTACTCAATCCCTTTTATACAAATATGTCCTAGATGAAGATTGGAATATGATCTTCTAAAGACTATCCAATGGCTAATTTGGAAGTGGAGGAGTATAAAAAAAGAGATGAAGTTTTGAGGAGCAGAAGAAGAGACAACATCCAGAATGATCCATTCCAAAGTTTGAGCATACTCTGATTAGTGATACTTGTCTTTCTTAAGCTAAAATCTATATAAACTTGAGAGACCTTTTGTAAGAGTGATTAAGTGAGATAGAGTGACCTATTTTACATAGAGTATTATCACTCAAAATTTGTAATCTCTTGATTGATCATCTAGTAGAATCCAGCCAGTAGGCTATTAGCTTGGGAGAATGGACGTATTTTTGATCTAAGTCGAACTACTATACATGTTGCATGCAATTTCTCTTATCCCTAAAAACTCTTTTCATTTATTGCACATTTAGATAATTGTCTATATAGGAATGTTCAAAATCTGAACATTGTTTAGACCTTGATCTTCATCTATTACTTCCGCTTTAAATTGTTCAAGATCTGTTTAAATCACCTATTCACCCCCTCTAGGTGATCCTTGTTAGTCACCTCAAGTTTCCGCTAAAATGGTATTGACAAAGTTATTTCGACCCAAACCTATTCAAGTAACCACGCAATCGATAGGCCACAAGCATTCTTACAGTGAGGAAAAACTACGAATCCAAGAAAGCTAGGAAGAAGATCATACTCTTTAGAAATTTTGTGGCATTGTCAAAACATTCACCCAAAAATGAGAAAGGACATGTCCTGCGATTCCCTTTCAAAATTTTTCTTATTTCACCTTCTTTGATACTTAAAAATTCATATAAAATCAATGTGGGATCTATTTCGATAGGCAGACTAATTAACTCTGAGTCCAAAGATTTTTCAATGACAATGCTATATTAGTCTATAGAAGGGGTAAGTTCATGCTTACCGAACATGAAGGTGGACATTTCAGAACACTAGAAATGTGCCAATGCTCGAATAAGGCCAGACCAGACCTTCATTTCCAACAAAGGGAGGAGCCATCCTATCTTGGACTTCACAGAAATATGACCGATCGGGTTGAGTCTACTCCACCATATACTTGTCTCGTCTTTAGGAGCAGTAATAATTTGAATGTCAACTTCTCCTATCGTATATAGACCAAGACTCACGATCAACCTAATGTCATGGACCGACAAAAAAAATATGGAAACATAAGTAAATTGCAAAGCAAAAGTTTAGAAGACTTACTTCACCCAGCTGAACCAGTGCAATCACATAGACAAACACATAAGACGTAAGGCTCGATTTCTATTCTAGACGGCTTAGCAAAGTGGAGCCACAAGGATTACTGGATTGAACCGAGGTGGTTGCGATTTGGTCGGGGTTCCTATGACTTCAGCTCCGTCAAAGAGCCGACTTGTGTCGCGTGGTGGCAGATCAGGGTGGTAACTCTATGGGTGCGTTTGGCAACGTGCCAAATAGTAAAAATTTCTGTTCTTTTGTTCCTAGAAATAGTTTGGGAATAGAAATGCGTTTGGTAAACGCTTACTTGTGCCCTGCACATTTTGCAAAAATTTGTGTCGAAACAGTTTTGGAAGGAAACACAAAGAAGCTAAGGGTGCTTCTTGTTTCGGCTGTTGAATCGGTTTTTCTTTTCTTCTTTTCTTATTTCCATGGCCAAATAAGAATAACATAAAAAGAAAAAAAATTAAACAATTCAAAATATTATTTAGGAACAGAAATTTGTATAGTTTCCAAACGATTTCTATTCTTTTCTACTCTAGGAATAGAAATTTTGGACAGTTTATCAAACACCTTAAAATATTCAGAAATTGTTTCCGGGCACTGAATAAAAAAAAATCATTTCTGTTCAGAAATTGTGCCCGGGCACAGAATGGTTGTCATGCGCACCCTATGACACCAAGAAGAAATTTAGGGACTGCGAAGGGCGACTCTACTATGTGGTGGTAGTCGGAGTGTCCACGGTCTCATTACCATCCTAATTATCCTATGCTGCCTTGGTTCAGCTATAGGTTGTGTGTGTGGTGTAGTGTGAATGCAATATCATGCACAATAGTTTATATCAAACACCGCTTTAATAATTGCAAAAATAAACATTCATTCCAACACCTCCTTGCAAAATAAGAGTTGGCAATCATTCCTCCCCTTATAACTTCCATTCTACTAGAACATTTAACACCATAAACGTTAGGGATGTACTTGGGATCCTCGCTACCAAACAAAGTATTTTTTGAAAAAGAAAATTGGCCTAAGTCCACTAAAAATTTAATGAGATCATGAATGGGAGAGATGGAGAGGAGAAACTCTCTAAAATTTCCAATTAAGAAATATTACTAAAGAGATTTAGCTCTTCTATTGAATCATGATGTCCCTGTTCTTTTACCAGACCAAAAAAACAGTATATCCTTGATGAATAAGCCTTTTTTTTTTTCGTGATGATCACATCAACCAAAATATCAACCTTGTAGCGCCTTGTGTGAATTAGGGATCTTCCTGGATTTTAGATCCGTGGGAGTTCACAAAAATCGATTTTCCATGGTTTGGAAAAAATGAGTTTCCCAAATGGTTCTATAGTTGCGGTGCGGTGACTTGCTTGGCTCATCATCTTACCGGCTCATAGCGCTGGGCCATTTCGTCTAGTCATTTTTTATGAAGTACAATCAGCATTCATCTCTATCTTGGAGTATTAGCAACCCTCTAAGTTATTCATAAATACCTACATGCTGTGATCAAACATTCGCATAGAGGGATCTGAGAGGAAAAGCAAACCCGCGTACAACCACTTCACCTTTTATGGTTCACGTCTTCATCTTCCTCGGTTCTTTATTTGCACTCAATCTTCATTTACTTAACATTGCTCTCGTGCATATCTCTCTTTCTCTCTCTCTCTCTGTCTTTTCTAGCTGCTTCACCATCACTCATCATCATTTTCTTGACCAAATAGCACTTCCTAACTTTCAAAAGAAGAGCCATCATGGACTACGCTTTTCCCTATCAGTCTAAATAACAGTCTGTGATTATAGGACCGCTGTTCTTCTTTTCAATGAGAATGAAAAGGATCCAATTATCCTCTCCCCACTTCTGTTTTCACTTATGGTTTACTTTTTTTCCCTGACCATGGAGTTTACGCAACTCTCCCTTAGCCTGATATATCATTTGCAATCTTGAATCACATGACACTTCGGGCATTCTTCCGCTTTTTCAAGTTTCAAGAAATAGAAATTTTATGATGTCATCAAATGAATTTCTATTTCAGGAACACAAATTTGGTATCGTTATCAAACACGTTTCTCTTCTCAAAAACTCTTCCAGGAAATAGAAATAGAAAAATCAATCTATTTCTAGCTAGAAATTGTTAATTCCCAAGAAAAATCTATAATTGACGAGGTCTAAGTTGAGCTTGCGAGTTGATCCATAGAGCCCGATGCTCCTGTTTTAGATAGGAGTAAAGTGAAGATGCAAGCCATCCACGAGGAACAACCCTATGTGTGCTTATTCATTGAAGTGTTGTGTGAAGGTCATGTAAATGGCACGTGACCGAAGCATGTGAATGGCACATTATGAAGCATGTGAGGGGTATGTGATGCGTGAAGTAGAGCATTGATGATCGTGAATTCCAAGTGTGATGAACGGCCAAGATCATGCCAAGTGGCGCCTCACACGTCACCTTATCCGCCATGTCCAATTTAGGACCAGCTCCCATGTTGTTGGATTAAGACAAAGCATACTCGGATTGGGATAAAATCCTAGGATGTTAGTATAAGGACAAGATTCCACGTTTGTTGGAAAATTAGTTCCCATCATTTCATAATAAGGACAAAGCTCCCACAAGTTTGGAATTGTTAGTTAAGTTATCCCAAGCAACTTGGAGCTCCCACAATGTTGGAATTCACTTACCTTACCTCATTGAGCTACCTTTGAGCCCCAAAAATGTTGACAATTTGATTTTATATTCATCTCCCATGCCGGACTTCGAGTTTGAGCTTCAAGAAAGTTGGAAAGTTAAGTCTGGAGCACACCTCTTGCATTGAATTAAAGCTTGCTCCAAAGAAGTTGGAAAGTTCAATTTTGAGCTTATCTCTCATGTTGAACTTAAGTTTAAGCTGCAAACTCATAGCTCATACTGGGCCACTTAGTGTGCTCAACTCAACTCCATGCAACATGCTTGATGCAAACGGGTTAATGCTAGATGCTATTAGTAACTAAAATGCAATGTAATGCAGAAGGCAAATGTAAACAATGCAACTTGATACTTTTGTTAAGGGGTCAAGTCCAATCCCTAATTTTCTTATGTGATGCATGTTAAAGCTATGTGAGCCAAAATTTAGCTATCAACAAGTCGTTAATATTTTTTACAGTATGTTTTGCTTTCAAGGTGTTTACATTTCAAGTCCTTCTAGTCCAGGTAAGTAAGAAATCTAATAACAAAGTTAGATTAATCTGCTTGGCATTATTGACCTTAGTTATTTGCTGTCTACTTGTTTAGGTTTAGTTTTAAGGTTAAGTTTATTTGCATTATTAGAAGAAATAATGACACAAATAGTCCCTAAATCTTAAATTTGTTCAATGTGGTCCCTAAGCTTTAACCCAATATGCAATATAATCTATTGTTCAATGTAATCTCCGAACTTTTGGTACATATTTAATTTAGTTCTTGGACTATATGAAAATATTCGATGTTGTCCTTCTATTAATTTAAGTTGCAGGGAACAACATTAAACATTTTCATACAATCTAGGGATTAAATTGAACATGTACCAAAAGTTCAGAGATCATATTGAATAAATTAAAAGTTCGGGAATGACATTGCATGTTGAGCTAAAGTTCAATGACCACATTGCATATTTGGCCAAAGTTTAGGGACTATTTGTGTTATTTACCCTTTGAAGAATGGCATGACATACATCTTGCTAAATTGAGCAATTGTGATCTCTTGACTTAATTTGAAAAGTTTTCAACATGCCTAAAATGTCTTTGAATGATTACCGAAGAGGTTTTGTTGCAACCAGACCTCAGAATGACATTTTAGTAATTTTGACATGTCTAGATGTCATTTTGTAAAATTTACAGAAGTGACACTACAAAAAAACATGTTTTTTTCGACGAAATTTCCAACGAAAAATTCTGAAATATTCGTTGGAAAATGAATTTCCAACAAATTTTCCAACGAAAAAAAATTCATGGGTAATTTATCGTCGAAAAATTTTCCAACAAAAAATTTTAATTTTCGTTGGAAATTTGCGACCAAAATTTTTTCGTTGGAAATTTCGTTGGAAACTTCGTGAGCAAATTAGTGGCTAAATTCCTCGGAAAGTTCGTTGGAAAATTCGTCGGAAAATTCGTCACTAATTATTTGTTGGAAAACTCGCGGCAAAAATCATCGGTAATTATTCGTGGGTAAATTCGTGGATAAATTCCTTGGAAATTTCGTTGCAAATTTCATCGTGAATTTTCCAACGAAAAATTTGACAAAATTCGTTGGAAAACGAATTTCCAACGAAATTAACGACGAACAAAAATTCGCTGGTAATTCATCGTCGCAAATTTTTGCGACAAAAAATTTAAATTTTCGTTGGTAATTTGCGGCGAAATTTTTTCGTTACAAAATTCGTTGCAAAATTCGTTGGAAAATTAGTTGCAAAGTTTGTGGGAAAGTTCGTCGCTAATTATTCGTTGCAAAAATCGTGGCAAAATTCGTCGGTAATTTTTTCTGATAAATTTCGTGGCAAAACGAATTTCCGACGAATTAGCGACAAAAAAAATTTCGTCGCTAATTCATGGCGTCGGAAGTTTTTACGACAAAAAATTTTAATTTTTCATTGGTAATTTGCAACTAAAAACAGAAGTCGTAGAAAATTCGTGGGAAATTTCCCACGAATTTTACTACGAAATTTAAATTTTCGGCATAGGCGGTTTTTTTCAATTTCGTGGAAAAATTCATGAGAAATTTCCCACGAATTTTGCCACAAAATTGGAAAACCCGATATTTTGCCACGAACAAAAAAAATCGTCGGAATTTTTTTTTTCGTAAAATTTGGCAACGAAAATTTGAATTTTCATTGATAAATTTGAATTTTCGCTGGAATCGCGGCCGCGAGCCCCCTGCCAAAGAAGATCTTCACCGATTTTCCACGACAAAATCTTGGACTTTGTCCATGGTTACTCCAGTACTACTACATAGTACGTATGGATTCACAGTCACAAGGGGAAACGAGAGTTGGCAAAAATGATTCAAAACACGTCATTGAACATAAGAACATGTTATTAATGAGAAGTACCAAATCCCACCAAGTCATGTTTATGGTCACACTACTAACCAGAACACCTGGAAAAACTCCCAAGAAACCACCCCTCCCCCCTCCCAAAACAAAAAAAAAAAAAACAAGCAAACTCTACCTACCGGACTTCATGAAACTCTGGGGAACTTGGCACCACTCCCTCTAACTCCCTCACCAAACTCCTTCTCCCGCTTCCTCCTCTCGCCATCCTCCCCTCCAGCCAGTGCCTCTTCCTCTTGCCCTCCTCGACCATGCTCGACCCTCCCTTCTTGTTCGCGCTCCTCCGGTCCTCCTCCATGACGCGGATCGGGAACAGGTCCCGCGAGACCGAGAGCGGGGTCCGCAGCGTGACGTAGGCCTTCTTGTAGTCGGGATTGGTGACCAGCAGCCCGCCCCGCTTCTTCTTCTTGCCCTCCATGTTGAGGGTGCGGACCTCGCCGACGTCGAAGCCGTAGAGGGACTTGAGCACGCGCTTGATCTCGATCTTGGTGGCGGAGGGGACAGTCTTGAGCGCGATCTCGATGATGTTGGTGAAGGAGGCGGGCATGAGGAGCTTGATGGGCAGGTTCGCGAAGTGGACGACTCGCCGCCCCAGCCTGCTCCCCATCCGTTCGTGGGTCGGTCTTCGTTTGGCGAGGGCGGTCGACGGTGTTGGCAAGGGCGGACTCGGCCTGGCAGCGAGGGGCGGGGAGGGGAGAGCGCGTGGAGGAAGCACTAGGAGAGAAACTGGAGCGCCTCCTGATTCCACTCCATGGGGAAGCTGCAACTCGGGCGAGGAGGAGCTCCGATGGCCGTTCGAGGGTCCAGTTGTTGCCTAGGGTTTTAGGCGAGATTTTTTCGAATGAGAAAGAAGTCATGGAGGAGGGTGCGGGATTGCAGAGCTGTTCCAGTAGCAGCTGCGCTAGGGGGAGCGGAAGGAGGAAGAGGGGAAAAAGTTGGGCCTTTTTTTTTTTTCTAAACCTTTATTTATGTTTGTGGCATTTTAAAATTTTGTAGCAAAATTTATTGAAAATTCCAACGTAATTTTGCCTCGAATTTAAAAAAGACTCACACATACAGCATTTTAAAATTTCATGGCAAAATTCGGCGGAAATTTCCGACAATTTTGCCACGAATTTAAAAAAAGGTGCAACACATAACGGGTGTTTTAATTTCGTTGGAAAATTCGTAGAAAATTTCTCACGAATTTTGCTACGAAAATAGTACATAGTGCAATAATTTCCCGGAAACTTTCAATTCATGGCAAAATTCGTTAGAAATTTCCAACGAATTTTACCACGAATTTAAAAAAGACTCATACATACAGCATTTTAAATATTCATGGCAAAATTCGTCGAAAATTTCCGATGAATTTTGCCACGAATTTAAAAAAGGTGCAACCCATAATGGGTGTTTTAATTTCGTTGGAAAATTCGTGGAAAATTTCCCACGATTTTGCCACGAAAATAGTACATAGTGCAATAATTTCCCGGAAACTTTCAATTAGGTGGCAAAATTCGTTGGAAATTTCCAACGAATTTTGCCACGAATTTAAAAAAGACTCCCACATACGGCATTTTAAAATTTCGTGGCAAAATTCGTTGAAAATTTCCAACTAATTTTGCAATGAATTTCTATTTTTGGCACATTAATATACTTATGTACTAATTTCGTTGCAAAATTCGTTGGAAATTTCCAATGAATTTTGCAACGAATTGAAGAAACACCTTGTTATTTGGCCTAATAGAAATTCGTTGCAAAATTCATTAGAAATTTTCAACGAATTTTGCAACAAATTTCAATTTTCGGTATATTAATATACTTATGTACTAATTTCGTTGCAAAATTTATTGGAAAATTTGCAACGAATTTTGCAACGAACTTCAAACATGCAGAACAATAATGTCTTTTTTGAATTTGTTGAAAAATTCGTTAGAAATTTCTAACGAATTTTGCAACGAATTGAACAAACACCTTCTAATTTGCCCTATTAGAAATTCGTTGCAAAATTCGTTGGAATTTCCAATGAATTTTGCAACGAATTTTAATTTTCGGTACTTTAATATACTTATATATTAATTTTGTTGCAAAATTTGTTGCAAATTTTGCAATGAATTTCAATTTTCGGTACTTTAATATACTTATGTATTAATTTCGTTGCAAAATTTGCAACGAATTTTGCAATAAACTTCAAATATGCATAATAATAATGTGTTTTTTTAATTCATTTCAAAATTCGTTGGAAATTTCTAACGAATTTTGCAACGAATTGAACAAACACCTTGTTATTTGCCTTAATAGAAATTCGTTGAAAAAGTCATTGGAAATTTCCAACTAATTTTGCAATGAATTTCTATTTTCAATACATTAATATACTTATATACTAATTTCGTTGCAAAATTCGTTGGAAATTTCCAAAGAATTTTGCAACGAATTTCAATTTTCGGTATATTAATATACTTATGTACTAATTTTGTTGCAAAATTCGTTGGAAAATTTGCAACAATTTCAAACATGCAGAATAATAATGTGTTTTTTGAATTTGTTGAAAAATTCGTTGGAAATTTCCAACGAATTTTGCAACGAATTGAACAAACACCTTGCAATTTGCCCTATTAGAAATTCGTTGCAAAATTCGTTGGAAATTTCCAATGAATTTTGCAACGAATTTCTATTTTCAGTACATTAATATACTTATATATTAATTTCATTGCAAAATTCGTTGGAAATTTCCAACGAATTTTGCAACGAAATTTCCAACGAATTTTGCAACAAATTCAACAAACACATTGTCATTAAGCCTAATAGAAATTCGTTACAAAATTCGTCGGAAATTTCCAACGAATTTTGCAACGAATTTCACTTTTCGGTACTTTAATATACTTATGTACTAATTTCATCGCAAAATTTGTTGCAAAATTTGCAACGAATTTTGCAACGAACTTCAAATATGCAGAACAATAATGTGTGTTTTTAATTCATTGCAAAATTCGTTGAAAATTTCCAACAAATTTTGTAACGAATTGAACAAACACCTTGTTATTCGTCCTAATAGAAATTGTTTGGAAATTTTCAACGAATTTTGCAATGAAATTCTAATAACCCGAACAAAAAGGTATTTTTTCAATTCGTTGCAAAATTTGTGGGAAATTTCCCACGAATTTTCCAACGAAATTAGTACACAACAAAATTAATATGTCGAAAATAAAAATTCGTTGCAAAATTCGTTGGAAATTTCTAACGAATTTTGCAATGAATTTCTATTAATCCAAGCAATAAGGTGTTTTTTGAATTCATGGAGAAATTTCCCATGACGATTTTGCGACGAAAAATTTTTCGTCGCTAATTTCCAATGAATTTTACTTTTCGTTGGAAAAGTTGTCACAAATTTGCGATGAAAATTTTTTCATCGCAAATTTTCGTGGCAAAAATCCAGATTTTTTTGCAGTGTGAAAGGGCTCTTCTACAATGTTATTTTGTGGTTTAAAGTTTTAAATAGGGGCTTATTAAGTTAGATAAATTAAAAGAATTCAAACCAACTAAAATAGGGATACGAATACTAAAAGTGCCATAATTTTCGTATGACGCTCATTTGAGGACCATAACCTTTTTTTTCGATCACTTATGTGCCATAACTTCTAAGAAAACATTCACTTGAGTGCCCGCAATTTTCAATCGATCACTTAAGTGCCATAAATTTTAAAAAAACGTTTATCCAAGTGTCGAAAATCTAACATGGCATGATAATTATGGTGAACAATTTTGAAAAGATATGACACTCAAGTAATTGATTGCAAAGTGATTAAAAAAACGTTAAGGCACTCAAGAGCATTGTATAGAAGTTATCACATTTAAGAGATCGAAAAAAAAAATACTTGTGGTGTCCTTTTCCTAACATTAGTTTAGAAACTTTAGGGGCAAATTTGTAATTTCATAAAGCTATGGACAAATTTACTAAAATTGGATATGTGGGGGCTGATTGCACAATCAAAAACCTTATGATGATAGGTAACTACGCTATATTTAAAAAAAAAAAAACTGCTTAAATCTGTGACATGTCTACAGCGTAAATAAAATATTTGCATGTCTTAGATTGCAAATATATGGCCTTAGGTATTCGATTTAATTAGTATAGGTTGATTACCAAAAGTTTGGAAGTTAAGGCTAAAATATGTAAAATGAGAAACCTTGTAGGGGCAATCAAGTAACTTTGGAAAATCTAGAATTGTCGAAATTAATTTATTTTTGATTATTAATCGTGATGCCGTCTTAGTTATGAAATTGTATGAGCTAGCTAAAGTTAAGACCTAATAATAATTTAGTAGTGAGGTAGTCAATAAATTTGAAAATAGTGAACAAGTGGCTTGATATAATATTGGAAAGAGGCCTCTTGTTTTTAATTTAGAGGAAAACCGAACGATTCCTTTTAGGTAATTTCTCAATCCTAAGTTGTCCAGTTTATATAAGAATTGACTGTCTGGGATTGATTTCATCTAAATGATATATGAATTTTCATAAATTATCTATTAATTGATGATGAGATGATCAAAAGAGGATGAAGGTTTGTAAGTTGAATAATATGTAATTATTTAACTTAAACTGTTAGATAGAAAATGTTAAGAGATTAGTGTGTTAATATTTGCAATTTCGTTTATCGAAGTATCTATGGCATTTGTTATGCAGCAATAATTTGCATGTGAATAATACTATATACCAAACATCTATACCACGGCCTATTCACCAAAGAATGAACTCCCATGTGTGAGGTTGTGTATAGACTCCGTAAATATACAAATGTTCTACCGTCCAAGTCAGTCTCCACAGGTTAGGACATGAGGTCCACTTTTACAAGTGATGGGCTTGTGGCTTACATACATGATACACAATATGGTTTGAGTAGCCAGTTATGTGATGTTATGGATAAACTTGTCAAACGGATGGGATTTGAGTTGGGTCATAAATAGTCCAATCCAAATTGATCAATTTAACCTGTTTGTGACCTGTTATCATAATGTAATTTCTTGATTAATACCCGATCCATTTAACCAATCTAGGAAAGCTCATTTCCTATGATTGTTTAAAAAAAAATTGCATTGCTAAAGCACTTTCATGCAATACAAATATAGTGGACAATTTTTATAAAATTTTTTTAAAAATTGAGGCTCGGTTTTTTTGGCCAAAAAATATATCATTTTTGGAAAAAAATTTCTAGGAAGTTATTTTTCAAGAAAATGGAAATATTTTCCAATGTTTGGTTGAAACCTGAAAATGAATTAAAAAATATTTTTTGCCATTTGGTATGGAAAATCTGATTTTATTTTCCTTCAAGTACTACTCTTAATAATTTTTTATTTTTCTTAAACTTTTTTTATTTTGATTATTTTTTTCTTTTTAAAAAAAATCAAATTTTTAATTATTTTTTTATTTTTCTTTTTCTTTCTTCTTCAGCTGGTGACAGACAGGGGACGAAGCTCATCGATTTGGCGATGTGTCGCCAACGCCAAAGGTCAGTGAGGCATGCCTTGCCAAATGTTGCCGACTGTCACCATGGCTGGCTACCGGTCGAGGAAGAAGAAAAAGAAAAATTAAAAAAATGAAAAAATAAAATGAAAAATCATAAAAATTAACAATCACAAAATTTAAAAAAATTAAAATTGACCTATTTATGATTTACTTAATCATGTTAGGTAACCCATTTATGATCAATTTAAGTTTATTTTTAAAACTTAAGCCACCCATTTATGACCTACAATCATTGAATATGAGTTAAAATATGGGTTCCAGACCCATTTTGCCACCTCTAGTTATGGATAAGAGGTCAAACTTTGAAGGAGTAAAATATAAGAGAAAATGAATATGAGATCACCATCATTATGAGGTTTATGTTGGCATATCTATTGTCACGCCCCGCGCTTCTCGGCGCGCCACATCCCTCGCAAAGGTCGATTTGTGTGCGACGTCCCAAGACGCGTCGCCGACCCAACACCCAACACAGAGATTTAAAGCACAGCGGAAACAATTAAAACCACCCGTACATAGATAAACGCATAATCAAGGGTAACCACTGAAATCAATACTTGTACTAAGACTGGAATTCATTTACAATATCCAAATACAGCCCAATTACCAAAAATCAAAAACGATTCAAGGCCACTACGACTAGCTTGGGCTCTTCCCAAAAAATGCATCAATACGCCTGTCGTCCTCAAGGTCGGGGATCTGAAAAGTCGGTTTTTCAACAACCGTGAGATTAAATCTCAGCGAGTAATTCCCTAAACCTAAACTAGGCTAACATGCACCTCCTGACAAGCACTAAACAGCACATAAACACACATAACTGACTCAGGCCCTCGGGCCTAAATCTAATCCCACTAGACCCTGCAGGTTAGGCGTCAAATCAACAAAAGTAACTACACGACATAATTTAATCACAGCACATGCACGCGCAATTCTATGTCTAGCGCATGTTATGCATATGCTAGTGCTCGCAGACTCATGCTCATGCCTCATCAATGCATTATCGCACACTTGCACACTAGCACTCGGTCATTTCTCAATTTTTCCTCCGACCCGCGTTAAACGATCAGTCCGACGGCGTAAAACACATCGGGTTTATCGCCGAGATCGATCTGCGGCCCGCGTTAAGCGCGATCGGGCTCATGACACATTACCAGCGTAAAAGCGCATCGGGTTGGTCATCTTCCGGTAAACGGGCATCGTCGCGTAACACGCCTCGGGGCGGGTTCACTACCCAGCGTAACACGATCAGGGTTTATTGTGATTACACATTCACAAACCTCAATTTTATTCGAACCCGGCGTAAAGCGATCAGGGCAATTTAGGTGATCACAATGCACATGTCACTCGGGCACACTTATAAATGCAAATGCCGTGCCAATGCTTGATATGTGCACCCATGGCCATAAAGTTCACACTTGGGCATCCACATGCGCGAATTACGATGCAACATACTCAACTTGTACCGCGCATATTCAAATTCATAAATTAACATGCCCAAATCAGACAATCAATTTAAATCAGCCATAGCATCAAATTGACACACTATCCACGCACAAATTCACATAACCAGGTCAACAAGCACCCGCACATTCGAGGCCCACTAGGCTAATCCATTTCTAGTCCCACTAGACACGCGACATGGCATCATCAAATTACCCACAACCAAGGCTCAAATAGCCAGTCAATTACACAGTGCAATCTTTCCCAGAAATTTCATAGCTAAACCTCAAATTTGTCGTGCCTTGCCCAAATCAAATCCAATCTAGTCCAATCGCGGCCAATCACTAAACTATAGATTCTAGGCCAATAATTGTCATCAAGAGGCTCAACTATACTCCTCAAATATTGTTCTAATTGACCACCACAAAATCAAAATATGGTAGCGCTATAATCCACATATTAAACCCGAACATTTTCGAACTTGGGCCGATTTAATCCAAATTGTCCAGTCCACTTATCGCGCCACTCGGGCCACTAATCCTCCATTAATTAATCATACTAATCCACCAAATTGGTCACAATTATAATTCCTAATCACATTCACAATTTAACCCCTAAAATACCCTAATTAATCCCTAAACTTGTCTAAAAATGCAAATAATCCTAATTAGGGTTTAGGGTCAAACTCACCGGGTGTCCTACGCTTAAAATGGCCGGATGAACAGTAACGGGCCTCGGGTGAAAGATCTTTCATTTGGTGGTGAAAAGTACTCGCCGGAAAACGAACGCCGGGCGGATGATGAGCGGTCTTCGCCGGCGGTGAGCAATGGACCGACCGGAAATGCACAAAGTGATGTGAGGCGGTGGCGGGTGGGCTCGGGGCTCTGGGCGGTCGGGTCGGCCGGGCGGCAACCGGCGGCGGCAACGACGCGGCGGCGGCGACGGCTCCTCCGGCGAGCGGCGGCACGGCGTGAGGGAGAGAAACAGAAACCGGGGAGAGTGAGAGAGAGAAGGAAGGGAGAGGGGAAGGGTCACGCCGTGGGCAAGGTCGCTGAGGACCCACCGTGGTGGATTTTGAGCGCTTTACTTGACGCGGGCCGGAAGCGCAAGGCTAGCCGAGCGGGGGGCCACGGCTGAAGCCGGGCGAAGCTCTCCGCTGGGGCCGCAGCGCTAGGGAGAGGGAGAGACGCCGCGGTGGTCATACCGCACGGTAAATACCGGCTTGTTGGCCGCGCGAAGCGGGCGGAGCGGGGCCATGGCGGAGGCGGCGACGGGCTGGCGGCTGAAGGAGGAAAGTAAAGAAAGCCGCCGGGAGGCTGGCTGGTAGTGAGTAAAGAGGCATGGGCGGGCGTCGGTAAGCCGAAGTAAAGCACGCTAGCGTATTGGTCGGCGGGCGCGGGAAGCCAAAGCGGTGGGCAAAGGCCGGAGGAGGAAGAAGCAAAGAAATGGTCGGGCGGGGGGGGGGCAGTAAACCAGGTGAGCTCGTGGAAGAAGAAGGAAGAGAAGAGAGAGGAGAGAGAAGAAGAAAAAGAAAAGAAAGAGAAAAGAAAGAGAGAGAGGGAAAGTAGGTGGGAGAGGTAGGGGGGGGAAAGGATGACATGACCGGACCGGGGTGCGGGAGAGAGAGAGAGAGAGAGAGAGAGAGAGAGAGAGAGAGAGAGAGAGGATTAAAATAAATATTTGAATTTCAAATATTTAACGCGACCGATGGCCCAAATTAAAACCGAAAATGGTCTACCGCCCAAAATAGACCTCGTGACTTAAAAAGGGACAAAGGTCAAATTAATTAGACCAAATTTTTACGAGGGGGTCTACTAGTCCAAATTCGCACCCGGTTCAAAAATCCACTTTTCCATTATTCCTGACAATCTCGATACTGGCCACAATAATTTCGACACCGTCCAATTTATTTCGTCCCGAAACTCCCGAAAATTGACTGCCAAGTTCAGGGTATAATTAACGACCAAATTCGATCGAGTGCGATTCTAGCAAAATTTCTAATTTTAAAAATAAGAACCCGAGAGTGATCAGTTCCCGGGCGAAATTCCATTATAAGCGCACTGACGAATTACACGTTTTATAATTCCCAAAAATGGGCCAAAATCTGGACTGTTACATCTATCCCCACTAATGTAGAGAACACTCGTGATCAATGGGCTGAGGCATGACTAGATAAGTTTATGATTTCATTCCTGATGAGTTGATGGCAACATTTTCTCGCTAGTCAAATGAATCCTGACAAAAAATGAGTAGAGCTAAACACTCAAGTATATAATATATAAATATTTGTGTGCATTTGAATGAATAATTTATGTCACATCGATAAGTTATTTTCAATTGCATGTCATGGTAGAAAACTAATGGATCTACTCATAATCATTTTGCATATGCATATATTTCAGACCCATGTCTAATTTACAATGTTGTGTTTGTTATTGAGTTGAGTGGTAAAATAGTCTTCTACCTTGGACTTGGAGTTTTTATTAACTGGACTCTGGCTAATCACTTTATACAGATCTATAGCAATAGATCCATCTTTTGCAATAATCTTTGGGACCATCATCTATAGAGCATGACTCGGTATTTACCCATACTTGGTTACGCAACAGAGTATATTAGGTGTAGCTCTACAGTTGGGGTTGATGCCGGTTTACCTCATTGTCAGGTTGTATAGTATTATATTGATCCTCGCCAATGTACAGATCACCCGTGATTGATGGCTTCAGGCGTGTCTAGATGAGTTTATGATTTTGTCTACCATGAGTTGGTGGCGACATTTCCTCGTTAGTCGAAATGAGTCCTAACAAAAATGAGTAGGGTTAAATACTCAAGTATAATATATGTTTAATATATATGTATGTGTGTGCGCTTGCTTGTTTGGATAAATAATTTTATGTCACATTGACAAGTCATTTTCAATTGCATATCATGGTAAGAAGCTAATGCATCTACACATAATCATTTTGTACAGAGATATATTTCATACTTGTGTCAATTTTATACTATTGTACTTGATATTGAGTCGAGTGGTAAGATAGTCTCCTACCTTAAAACTAGAGATTTCATTAACTAGACTCTGGTTCACCCCTTTATATTATAGATTAATAGTGATGGATCTATCATTTGCAATAAGCATTGGGACCATCATCGATAGAGCATGACTCAGTATTTCCCCTTACTTGGTTTTGCGGTAGAGTATATTAGGTGTAGCTCTACAGTTTGGGTTAACACTGACTTTATTGGATTTCCAAGACATATATGATGTAATATGTTCTCTTTTGAATGTTTGTTTCAAGATATCGATGTTTGATATTGTTGTAATGATACATATATATTAACAAAATGTTGATCTTGTGTGGGATGATTAGTACTTATACTATTTGAGTTGCTGCATGTTTTTAGAAAAATAACAAAATTAAATAATAAAACCAAAATAGAAAATGATAGTTGCTGTGCGTGGCCTTCTGGGGCGTTGCAATTTCTCCATGAGTCGACTGCACAATCATGGATAATAGGTTATTGGGTATACGAAAACCGGTCCAGGTTTCTGTCTTCGTTTTCCAACCAACATGAAAATAGTACTGAAAGCTTGTGTAGTCACAAATTGAAATCTGTTTACAAATGAGAAACAAGCAAAACTGATTTTAATTTTAAAACTACAAACTGAAAACTAAAAAGAGCAGTTTTCGAAATTTTCATTCCAAAGGAGAATGCGGTCTGACAGTGATTGCAACACGAAAACACCTCCTAACATTAAAAAGTTATGCAACCATATAAAGTTCTAAGATATTATGTTAATGTTAAAAGTTTTATTTTCATGAATCAAGCATGTTTTCCAAATATGTTCCTTTTCACTGAAGATGCAAATTGAAAAGGTTTTCGCGAACCAAACAGGGCTAGCTTTTATTTTATTTTATTTTTTACTTTTTTTTCAAATCTAATGTGCTTGTGGTTGCCTTTTGAATGGACTGGCTGGATAACTGGGTTAGGAGTAGCTTTTGTCTCCATCAAACTGATTCATGCTGAAAATGTCCTAATCAATCAATTTTGACCAACGAAAACCACGTAACTCAAATTAGTCCGGTTAGCAAAAAATAGCGTAGTCTAATTTAATTTAAGAAAATAATATCTACAAGCCATCTGATCCATCCTTAATTTTGTAATTTTAACAGCCCACTCTGTCACTAAACATAAAAATTTACAATTGAGAAACAGTTTGTGAAAATTTTTTTATACCGACAGTATATATTATAATAACTATAAATTGTAAACAGAGAAATACCACAACTCTACACAAGAGTTCCAAAAGGAGCCAGCACTAGATGGTTACTGATCACTACCATACTCCCTAATAACCACAATAAAGTGACAAAAATATGTAACGCAAAAGAAGCCTGTGGCTAAGTCCTAATCTCCAATAACGCTGCGTTCGACCCGAGGTCTCGTACGATCAGGAAGTCTCTAACTCGTCGTAATATTGCATAGTCAACTTGTTTGGTCCTCTGCGGTAGGATGAATGGTGGCGGCACAAACCGCTACCCTAAAGAGTTCAAATTTCTTTCCCCCCTTCTTCTTCTTCTTCCCTCTTCTTTAAATCCCTTGAAGCTGAATCTGCCTTTTGAGCTTCCGAATGAACTCCTCGACTCTACGGTTCAACTCTTCATCCGACATCCTCGAGAACTCATCGTTCTCTTCGGTAATCGCCCCCTCCCTAGCGTTCTCTGTCTCACTCTCTGCTACTTCATCCACCACGATCTCCTTCCCTGCTTCGCCATTAACTTCCACTTCCTTCTCAGCATCATCATCTTGAGGACCATTCTTCTTCGTCATTTCTTCTTCTTCCTCTTCGCTCTGCTTCGAGTCGGCCTCTCTTTCTGGCTCTCTGTCAGCCACTGCTTTTGTTTCCTCCAAGACAACACGCTTCTCTTCTTCTCCCAAGACATTTTCCTCGACGGTTTCCAGATCATGCCGAAGTGCCGGAATGAACCCACCAACACTATTGTTTTTCGCTAGGCTAGTGCGGGCAAGGTACTCCTCATAGAGGACGTCACACCTCTCCTTGCTTGACGAGGAGAAAGCTCCAGAGTCTGCTGCGATGATGAGGATGAGGGTGTTGGAAATGAAGAACCAGAACTTGCTGTTCTTAAAGTTCTGGGATGGGGATAGGTTGAAGATGTAGAAGATGGAGATGTAGAAGAAGACGGAGAAGACGAATGCCAAGAACGACATTCCCTTCGCCCTACGCTTATAGTCTCTTGATTTGTAGAACTTTTGTAGGTTTTGGATCAAATCTAGTGTGGGTTTTGCCATTTTTCAGGGGTTTCGAGATTGATGTTGGGTTCAGGTGGAAGAACTTGCTGGGGAAGGAGTACATATACATAGAGCGGGGCTTTCGAGATTGATTTTGGGTTCAGGTGGAAGAGCTTGTCGGGGAAGCAGTTCATATATATATATATATATATGGTGGGGGTTGATCATATGTGTGAGAAAGGTGGCAAATAATAATTGAGGCATTAGGAATTTACAGTTTTGGTCTTGACATAGGGTTTGGATTTTCGTGTGTGCCCTCACCACCTTTTGCTTCTGATATGAGGATGATAAGGATTGATTGTGAAAGCATTACTTCAGCTGTTTGAAGAAATTATTACCTTCAATGTCGTAAATTGGAAGGTTAGTTGAATCCATAGCACCCTCAAAGAAGTCCTATGCTAAAATGGAGGCAAAAGTACACCACAAGTGCCATAACTTGTGTACGGCGATCACTTTGGTGCCATAACTTTTTTTCGGATCACTTTGGTGCTAACTTTTTTAAAAAACGATCATTTTAGTGCCAATGCGGACGTGGCTCACGGAATCCGATATGGATACCGACACAACTCGCCGGAATTTTTAATATAATATAATAAATATTTTAAAAAATACACGTCAGCAGGCTAAAATGGCATATTATTTCCACGTGTACAAGTCATATTATTTTTTTTAATATAAATGCCAAGTCAGCTTTTTGGTCGGAGTCACTAAAGTGATCTATTTTCCTCCGACTTGGCACCAAAGTGATCCGAAAAAAAGTTATGGCACCAAAGTGATCGCCGTACACAAGTTATGGCACTTGTAGTGTACTTTTGCCCTAAAATGGAGTTACAAAAGAGCCTTCGAATTTGAAGCAATCAAAAATTTTTTATATACTCTAATTCATAGTGGACTCACTTTTTCACCTTATTGACATCAAAGTAATATTAAAGATACATAAAATGCTTTAACTTTCTTTTCTTCGCATTAGAAAGGACAAAGATCAAATATTAGGGAAAATTGCCAAAAAACTCCAAAATCTATTGCAATTATGCCAATTCAGTTCGAAACCTTTTAATTTATTTAATTTAGTCACAAACCTTTTGATAATTTGTCAATTCAGTCAATCTAATCAATTTTGGCTTGAAATCTTGATGTGAATGCCTGCCGTCCTACGTGGCACCATTGATATTGACATGGGTAATTTTTATAATTTTTTAAAAAATATTATGAATTTGTTTTTTCTTTTTGTTTACTTCTATTTCATTGTGGCCGACAAGGCGAGGTCACCGGTGACTCTTGCCATCGTTGGGTGAGGTCTGCCTCGCTAGGGTTGGGTTGGTGAGGTCGACCACACCAGCCTAGCCATGGTGAGGCCAACCTTGCCCAACAACTAGTGAGATCGACTCTCCCCGACCACAATGGAAAAACATAAAATAAAAAGAATAAAAGAGAAAAATATATATAATAAAATTAATAAAATTTTAAAATATTATAAAAATTATTCACGTAAGTGTCGGTGGCATCCATATCAACCATTTCTAGCCAAAATTGGCCGAATGGACTAAATTGATAAATTATCAAAATATTTAGAACTAAATTGGCTAAATTAAAATGTTTATGATTGAATTGACACAATTATAATAGGTTTAGGACTTTTTTGCTAAGTTTCCCTCAAATATTAGACGGATGATAATCAACAAGCAAAGTCTCAGGGTCAATAAGAAAGCCTATCTGATAAGTTCAATAAGTGCCAAGTGTTTTTCTTTTCTTTTTCTTCCAATTTTTTCTTTCGATCAAGACAAGTGACAATTTCAGGCATGGTAAACTTTTCATGCCAATTTGCAAATTGAGTCGTTTTAAGTGATCTTCAAAGCCCTAATGACTGCACCTCATAATCAAACATTATGACTCAACACCGACCGACCTTTGACACAAAGGACGCGCAGTCAATTCCCTAATGATTCCCGAGCCTACGTGTTCAAGCAATCCCCATGCAACCCAACACACTTAGACTACATCATCATGAGGAAGATGACTATGTATTGAGTGCTGAGACAAATGTCCACGTATGGTGGCCATGTAATGTAAATTCAAGGTAGGTCACTGGAGCTTGACTAGGAATTCGGGCGACACATCGTAGGGCGACTCGAAAACGACACGTCGTTTCATATGAATGAATAATTAGTGGCTAAAACGGGATATCAATGAGGCCATCCAGCTCATCTTTATCTGGTAAACCGTGTCTTCTCCTCTTCTCTACCGCGATATGGATCTCAAAGTAAGGGAAAACTAGTGGCTGAGAATTAGATTAGCGGGTCTTTGATATCATTATTAGCAAAACTGGTGGCGGATAATGATCATCGAACCCTCCTTGAATTAAGTGGCCCTCAGATTTCTTTCATGCTTCGTGCTCTTACACCTGTAACAAATGGCGTTCCGACATTGGACCCAACCACACCCGGTCTTCCTCAACCAGCCGCCAAGTTCTGGTTCCAGTTCGACTGGGTATCCGCCACGTGTAGGACGGCCGTGAGATGGGGACATCAGATCGCGAGACAATCGGGGCGATTTGGTGTTGATCTCCTCACTGCATTATTTAGCAATCATCGGGATATTTTATTGACTATAGTTAGATAATGAATCACCTATCCCATGATTTTTGTACTTTAACTTAATTAAATATTAAATTATACTTTCATATAATATTTTAAGCTTTTAGAATAGTTATCAATAGTCTCATCAAATCTCGTATAGTATCAAAGCTGGAGTTTTGTCCATGCTTAGTATTAGGCAAGAAGATCAAACTAAGCGTGAGGGAGAATGTTAGAATAATTAAATATTAAATCATGCTTTAATCTAATAGCTTAAATTTTTAGAACAGTTGACAGTGGTCTCACCAAATTTCATAATTGTGCTCGACGAGATTATTGCTTGTGAGGGTTTCCAAAAATTTAACCTTTTTTAATCGAACTTAGGGAGCAAGAACTCGTGGGGTGGGGGATTATAGAAAGAAGGTGTCTCTTCCTTATTGGCTCGCCCGGTTGTCGCTTGCGTGATCGAATCCTTTGTAAGATTATCGAGCAATGAATCATGTTGGTTCCTAAGACTAGTTTGTAGTAACGAGAGGAACACTCCAAAGACAGCTGAGTAAAGGGATAGATTTCGTGTCGTGGGGATTAATGTTTTTTATTTGGGGAATGAATCCCATGAATCATGGGGGGTTTCGATTTACTGTGTCTTGTTCTCGTCGTTTTGTGACCGTACGTGAGGATCTTATTGAAGTTTGATGCTCGAATGACCTCATCACAACGAATTGATTGTCGAGCAATGTTCCATGTATATATGAAATTTTATTGATTCGTTGGGATTGTTTCCAATTTCGCACTGATCAAAGGAAAAATCTTACTACATTCATTTTAATAAATGATGTGGTAATTTCATAGAGAATTGACATTTTAATAAAAAAAACCTCCTCTTCCACAACATTTCTTATTCTATATATTTATTATAATAATTTTCCTTAACAACTCATTCAAAATATCTATGACGACTCTCAAATGTAATAATACCCCCTAGAAAATTGAGTAGATAATTAAATAAAGCTAGACTTACTTTTTTCTTTCTTCCATCACAAAAAACCTTTCTCCACTTTTCTTTTCATTCTAAGACTCTATTTATTTCACGGAAAAATATGACATTTCTAGAAAATATTTTTCGAAATTTTTCTGTTATTTAGCGAAGACCTGAAGATGAACTGTAAAATATTTTCTCTCTCTTGGTAAGGAAATTCTCATTTCGTCGGAAATTGCTGACATGAATACCAGCGGTGCTACGTGGCATGACCACGCTAACATAGACAATTTTTGTAATTTAAAAAAAATCAAATTTTTAATTATTTTTTTATTCGTTCTTTTTTTTTTTTTTTTTCCTTCTTCCTCCACCAGTTGTTGGGCCTCGACGACGACCGACGACAGGCCACAAGCAAGGGTCGACCTCAGGCTAAGTTGAGCACACTGGAGGCTAGCGAGATGGCACATCGCTCGAGGCGGGCAAGATTGGAGCTTGCCACATCTCGACGAGGTGGAGCCTCGCCTGAGGTCGATGAGCTCAACCTCACCAGGATTTGGCGAGCTCGAGCCTTGCTTGAGGCTGGCCTTGCTAGCTCGCACCTATGCCAGATTGTTGGCCATCGCCGAGGCCCGGCCACTAGCGGAGGAAGAAGACAAAAGAAAAATTAAAAAATTTTAAAAAATTTTGAGTTTTTTTAAAAAAATATTGGCCTCGATGGACTTGGGCACAGGAGTTGAGGACTCTAGCTCGGCCTTTATATTACTGAGCCTAGCATCTTGAGCAAGGGTATGAATATCGGTGTCCTGGGCTTGACTAAGGTCTTTAGCAGGCCTAGATGGACCCAGACCAAGGTGCCGGAGTGCCAACCTAGCCGTCAAGGGCTTGAGAATGAGTGTTGCGGTTCTTGTGCCCAAGTGTAGAGTTTCCGGTCCAAGTGCCGATACATATTCATATATTTGAAAAAATGATTTCCGACTTTTTAAAGAGGAAAACATTTTCCAATGAAATCCAAATGCCGAAAAATGAGAAAAATATTTTTTCGGAAAATGTTTTCCGCGAAACAACAGAGCCTGAGTGTCTGTTTTTCTTTACAGATTGTTGTGGTCCTTTGTGGATTTTACACTCGTTTCCACCATAAACGTTTAGCTTATTCTCCATCTCTAAACATTTACCTCTTATTGAGCCTAAAATTGGAGAATCAGATAAGAAAGTATCATAAAGAATATTTTTAAATAATATAGCTTATTTCGAAAACAATTTATGATAATAAAAGAAAGGATATCTGTTAATTTATAATAAAAAATATAAAGTAAAAGACAATTAAATATCTAATCTATGAGTAGATTATTTGTTGTTTGAATTATAATTTCTTATTTTTCCTTAATATACCTGCTTCATGACATGGATATGTTTCACATGAAAATTGTCCAAAACGACCTAAACCTATTGCACGATGGCCAATTCAATCCTAAACTTTTCAATTATGCAAATTTAGTCCTAAACATTTTTACAACTTGCCAACTTCACCCTAAACTTTTTTCGTAACTTGCCAATTTAGTCCTAAACCTTTCAATTGCGCTAATTTAGTCATAAACCTTTTAATGATTTGTCAATATAGTCCTTCGAGCCAATTTTGGCCGGAAATCACTAATGTAGCAATCTAGTCAGCATCGTTTGTTCTAAATGGCATGGCCAGCGTTGATGTGAATAATTTTTACATTTTTAAAATTTTTTTATATTTACTTTACTTTTCTTTTTTTTTCTTTTTCATTTTTTCCCTTTATCCCTCTGTCGGCCATTTCCCAGCCTTTTTAATGGCAGGCAGAGTTCACTAGCGTCAAGCAAGGGACACCCACACCTGATGCCAGTAAAGGGAAAAAGGAAATAAAGAAAAATAAAATAAAATAAGAAAAGGAAAAAAAGAAAAAAAGTTCATAAAAACTAAAAAAATTAAAAATTATTTACATTAACGATGGCCGTTCCATGTAGGACGGTCGGCGCTAATTAAATTGCCACGTCAACGATTTCCAACCAAAAGACTAAATTGAAAAATTGTTAAAATGTTTAGAACTAAATTGACAAATCATCAAACTGTTGGGACTAAATTAGCATAATTGAAAGGTTCTTATCTATTCATTTACATGTTTATTTATTCAAAATGTCATATATCAATTTATATTTATATAAGTAAAGCTTTTATACATTAAATTCTTGGTAACACGCCAACCTAACCTTAGATTTAGTAGATACAGTAATAATCCCCAAATGAAGCCAGGGAAGCATGCAAAAGAAGGAAATAGAGGGAAAATTGTTCAAATAGTCTTAAATCTATTATATTTTTGCCAATTCAGTTCTAAACTTTTAATTATGCCCTCACCTAATTCGACAAGGGTGGTCAGTGGTCATCAGCCATCAACAAGGCCCGATGATGGCTGACGGAGGGAAAAAGAAAAAATAAAAAATAAAAGAGGAGAAGAGAAAATGAAAAAAAAAAGTAAAGAAGGAAAAGAGAAGAAAAGAACAAAAAGGAAAAATTAAAAATTCGAAAAAACATTAAAATATTATTAAAAATTATTCATATTAGTGCCAACTATAATCTAAAAGAGAGAGAGAGAACACATGCGAGCGAGAATGAGTGAGCGATGAGGAGCTTTTATTTTTGTTTCTCCTCAGAAATAGAAAAATATACTCATTTCTGTTCCAAACCTATTTCTAAGCCAAAAAATTTGTCTTGAAAATAGGAAAATGAAATTGTATTCCTAAACGGATTTATGTTCCAAACTTATTTCGGAAATAAAAAAATAAAGAAACAGATAAATAGAATGGTTATCATGCGCTCCCTTAATCCAGGTCAATCCTTATTTTTGGAATGTAAAGGCCAATTTTGGCTACAATATGATTTGATGGATCCAAGTTTGATGATGTCAATTCATTGTACTAGTTGTTGATTGTGCAAGAGAGTTGTCGATTCATTTAGATCTTGGTGGTGATTAGAGTTGTCAACATGGGTCTTGAATCTATATATGACCCATTTAAAAATAAATGGGTCATATATGGGTCAGTTTAATTTTAAAGAGTCAACCTTAAATGGGTTTTAAATTTTAAAATTTAAAGATAAATTGGTTTAAATGGGTTAAGTTTGGAACCCATGTCCAACCCACCCACTAGACCCATCCACACACTCTCTCCCTCTTTATAAAAATATTTTTAAAAAATTGAGATTTAATTATTTTTATTTTTTCTCCTTTTCTTTTATTTTTTATTTTTTTTTTTTTTTTCTTTTCTTTTTTTTTATTTCTACCAGTGGTCGGCCATGGTGATCAGCCACTGGGGCAGGACGACCTCGCCGGAGGCCGGTGAAGCTCGAGCTTGCTTGATCCCGGCGAGGCTCGACCTCGGGCGAGCTCGACCTCGCCGGATTTGGCGAGTTAAAGCCTCGCCTGAGGCTAGCAAGGCTCGGCTCCCGGAATTGGGCGAGCTGGAGCCTCACCTATGGTCGGTCGCTAGCCACGGCGGCTGGCGATCGGCCAAAAATAAAGGAAAGAGAAAAAACAAAAATTAAAAATTCGATTTTAAAAATAAAAAAATATTAATGTTATTAAAATGAATGCACGAAGTAAAATGAAATCAGATTTTATATACCAAATATCGAAAAATATTTTCCAGTTTATTTTCAGGTTTCAGCCAAACGTTAGAATTTTTTATTTTCTTGGATAATAACTTTATGGAAAATATTTTATAGAAATGTCACATTTTTTGCAAAACAAACAGATCCTCAATTTTAAAAAAAATTAGAAAAAATTTTCACTAGCTTTGTATTGCATAAAATATTTTGGCAGTATAATTTAAAAAAAATCATAAGAAATAAGTATTTCTAGATTAGGTAAAATATAAAAGTGTTTTAGTAATATAGGTTGGGTCGGTTATGGGTTGGGTATGGATCGGGTCAGGTATAGGTCGGGATATTTACACTAAGAATAAATGGGTCATAAATGGATTAATGGGTCAACTTGAGTCGGACCGATTTATAACCTGACTCAAACTAGACCCAACCCACCCGTGTAACAGTCCAGTGGTGATTCAACAATTCACTAGTAGATAAGTTGTCGATTTCATAGTTGTTGATTGACTACCTAGATGTCAATTTACAAGTTCATGGTTGACTTCAAGACTATTAATCGACTACCTAGCAACTGGAAGCTATTTAGGATGATTTCCTTTGATGTTTGTCAATCATCCAAGGTATCTATTGGGTTGCCCAGGCTAGTAAACGAATTTAGAGTCTATGTTTAATTACTTTGTATCTAGTTAAATGTATTTAGTCCTAGTTTTATGAGTTTTAAGTGTGTTGTAGGTTTTAAGAGTCAAAGTTCAAGTTTCTAGGTGTTTCAATGCATTTTCTAGTTCCTAGGACTTTATTGTGTTTCTAATTCCTATGTCTTTATTAGTTTGGTGGTTCTCATGTCTTGAATGCTTAGTTTATTCCTTATGTATTAGTTACTCTGTAAAAAGAGGCAATTTTCTCAAATGTAAGGCAGAAGACATGAATATTGATGATCTATGAGATTTTTCTCTACGTAAGCGTATATTGAAATGTGGAT